>OMKY01256464.1:0-10937 GCA_900302395.1 Bregmaceros cantori
GGATTGGTATGGTGTCTAGAGAGAGAGAGAGAGAGAGAGAGAGAGAGAGAGAGAGAGAGAGAGAGAGAGAGAGAGAGAGAGAGAGAGAGAGAGAGAGAGAGAGAGAGAGAGAGAGAGAGAGAGAAAGAGAGAAAGAGAGAAAGAGAGAAAGAGAGAGACAAAGAGAGAAAGAGAGAAAGAGAGAGAGAGAAAGAGAGAGAGAAAGAGAGAGAGGGAGGTAAGGGAGAGACATGGAAAGAGAGAGAGAGAGAGAACCCACACAGCTTTGTGGGTTCTCCTCCTTGGTCTGGGGTAATCAGCATTGACAAATCAGTTATTTGGCTTCATATCCCCGCACCAATAGGAGCCTCGTTAATGCTAGAGTTCGGCAGCAGTGGATATGGTCAATGGATGTCGTTTAACGCTGTGTCAAGTCCGTGTTGTGGCAGGTGATCAATAATGTCCTCTTGTATTTTAATAAATTTGTCTGGCCTGAGAACACCTCAGCATCCCACCAGAAGAGCTAGAAGAAGTAGCCAGAAAGAGATCTGCGCTACCCCGCTCAAGCTGATGCCCACGCAACCAGACCCCCGGATGAAGCGTTAAGAAGTAGGTAAATAAGCAAAATATTTAGTGATGTGCTGCCCAGTAGCTCAGTCGGTTAGGCAGAGTGCTAGAAAGCATGCATATGCCTCAATGGCGCGGTGAGTCGGTGGTTCGAATCTCGTCACCGACGTATTTCCTGCATGTCTGCCCCCCATCTTCACCTGTTTCCGCTAACCCTAATAAATAAAGCTTGGAAAAAACAGCCTGAATGGGCTGGAAAAAACATTTTAAAAAAAGAGTGTTGAGTGCACTTTAAGTGAGCGCACTATGCAGGGTGTAGGGAGTGAGGAATGAGTGAGCGATGTCGGACACAGCTACACCACACAGATTCTTGCTGATCAGGGAGTTGAGGCGAACAACCTTAGCTGGGGATCACACCCTCGGTGTGATCTACCAGGTGATGAGACAGGCCCTGTCTGAGCTTTACTCAGAGAGAGAAAGCCAAGCATGGGTATTACCACCAGGACAAAAGACTCAGCCAAGGCTTGACCTATAATCCTTTGCTGAGGTTCTGTAAATTAGGGGAGGGCACAGACATGGGGCTCCGTCTGGCAAGTGAATAGGCTGCGGCATGCAACGTCACGGGTGGGCGGTGGCCATGTTGGCTCCAGTGCGCTGTATGTTTACGCTGCGTGCCTAAGCGTAGAGAGAGACGCGGTTTGAGAGAGAAATTACTATTATAATGTGTCAAATATACATTTGAAAAAAGTTAAAATCTAAGAAAGGATGTGGGATATACCGGGACACGCTAGAAAAGGAGGCCAGAGAGAAATATTTAGAAAAGACAAACATTATTAACAGATGGACCCCTACCAAATAGACACCATTTACCATTTACTGTTAGAAGATGGCAGCCTTCACCCATTTACTGTTAGAAGATGTCAGCCTTCACCCATGGATATGGGGGTGTGTGTGTATGTATGTAGTCGAGGGACTTGTAATTTTTAAACTTGATCTGTTGTTTGAGAACCACTGTATTTGAGGGTTAAAAAAAAAATGTCATGTTCATATGTTGCCTACCACACACAAGGTAGGCAAATATGTTCGCGATAGTGAGTGGCAGTAATAGGTTATTGTCCTCACTCCATTCACTTGTTGATATTTGGTAGGGGGCCAATCCGTTTATAATGTTTATCTTTTCTAAATATTTATCTCTGGCCTCCTTTTCTAACATGCACCTGTACACCCCACATCCTTCCTTAGGTTTTAACATTTTTTGTTATTTATATTTTACACATTTTAATAGTTCTTTAATCCTCTCTCCAACCGTGTACACTTTGGGCACGCCGCCCACCCGCAAAGTCACTGGTGCAACAGCCCTATACTTAGATACTGTCAGTAGTATTACAGAGCCTTGAATGTGTAAATTGGACAGCAAAACTGCAACACAATCGAGACGTTCCATGATGACATCATGCCATGGATGAAATATTACTTATCATGCCATAGATGAAATATTAATAGACAGCCATCACTCGAAAATAAAAGAACTGGGGCGCGCGGTGGCAGAATGGTTATAGAGCATGCCCCCCAGACCACAGGTCGAGCAGGGCCACGGGTTCTCATACCCTCTCATACCGGCTTTTCTGCAATGTCTCCACCCTGTCTTCATCCCAGGTCCCGATTTAATCCTGTCACTATCTCTCTCAATAAAGAATGAAAAAAGCCGCTTGCGCCCAAAAAATAACTAAAAGAATAAATAAAAGAACTCAGCAGACTGACAACACTCAACCCAATGATGACAATACTCATACTCATATAAAGCACTCCCAAATCGGTTTAACAGAACTTTGCCTTGAGATTAGTTGAAAGTAAAAGAATCAGAGGCAGACAACTCAAAGAATGGCACGACAATATCTACGGATTATCAGGACTCAACAACCCTAGAGAGTATACCGTTCCCAACCTAAATTCCTTGTGTGTGTACTAATATGTACTAGCCTGGCGAGCGAGAACCAACACATCGTCCAGGCATCGCACATCGCTAGAAGCTTGCATTGGGTCTGGGAAAATCAGGATCGCCGTCGGTACGGAATCAATCGACCAATCAGCGCGGACGTGGGGGGAGTTTGTACAGGCTACGTGGGACGTGGGCGGAGTTTGGTTGTCACGCCTCCATGTCGCTTGTCCCACCTACTATGCTGTGACTGGATAACACGATTTGATTGACAGGGTTTTATTAAACGTTTTCCGACCCTGGTTAACTATGTACAGGTATTTCCAAATGGTGAATGAAGCTGACTCTGATGACTCATGTTGCTGCACATTCTGCTACAATCAGAGATTGTGAAATATGATGACATGGGACATGTAGGGAGATACTGCTGTAAAGTGTTTAAGCCTGATCTAGTTGGCTAACATTAACCTCAAGCTGTTTAGCTCACTAGCGTAGATGGCTAACCCAGGCCCTCCCCCCCTCCCCCTATTCTTCCATAAAGCAGCTTAGCGTGGCAACAATGGCTGGTCCGATTAGTGGTGGGCCGGTCCTCAAGCTTTTTAGCCAACAATTAGAGCAATGCAGTGGCTGAGTTCTGTGGGGATTAGTCCATTTGGCTATTAATACAGAGTTGGAACGCAGCAGATGGTTGGCCCTCGGGTTAGCGGCAACTTCATAACTGTTGACAGTGTAGCAGTGGGCATTCTGTATACCATGATTCCTGTGTATTGAACGACACTTTTTCTAAAAAAAAAAAAAAGAAAAAGAAAAAGAATGAGTGTGTGTGTGTGTGTGTGTGTAAGTGTGTGCGACTGGGGAGGATGTGACAGGTGTGTTAAGGACCAATGGGTTGCTGCAAGTAATTACACACACACAGCACAGGAGTAGTGCAGAGTGATCACGCAGTGCATCATGGGAGTGTGGGATAATTAGCAACAAAACACACTTTTGTTTCACCCCCCCGTGTTTTCTTTAATATTCTAAAGATTCAAACAAGGGTCCAAGCAGGGTTGGGATGGCCTACTTTTGGATTACTTTTGAGAATAAATAATATAATTATACACTGAAGGTGTACAGCTCATAATTTAGCCTGACACCACCCTGAAAGTCATAAATTAAAACACACTTGGAACACATGAAGTTATTGGTGGAAATTATTTGATTAAAGCAGTTTTAAAGTAATCCAAAAGTAATAATTACTTTTGGATTACTTAAAATATTGTTAATAAAATCATACAGAAAATAATTTACTGAATTTTTATTCTTGCTTAATTTATTTAATTCAGGATGAATTCTACCTATATTATGAGTTGAACACCTGCAATACATATTAATATACATTTAATAGAAAAAAATACATTTCTCAAAAGTAATCCAAAAGTAACTCCTCCCAACCCTGGGTCCAAGCTCCAACATTATGTTCGTGTGATTTGTATTTAGGAAATCCATTTTTCTGATTTGTTTCAGCTCGGTACGTTGGCTGCTACGTCGACAACATCCACCAGAGGGCGCTCAGGGGCGTCTCTTTCTTTGACTATAAGAAGATGACGGTGTTCCGCTGCCAGGACAATTGTGCTGAACGGTACGTCACGCCGAGCTTAGTAAACAGCACACTCTTGCATAATAGTTTAGGCTATTGTTAAAGATAGTTATTTTACAAAAACCTTGTGTGGTTATTCAATAGCATTACAGTTTGCATTATGCATATGCTTGAAACTCAAGTCAAACTACCAAACTGTATTGTCTCTCCCCCTCTCTCTCTCTCTCTCTCTCTCTCTCTCTCTCTCTCTCTCTCCTCCCTCTCTGCTCTCTCCTTTCTCTGTCTGTCTCTCTCTGTCCCACTCCTTCCCCCTCTAGATATGTTATTACCTGTGCCGGGGCTGCGCAGCGAAGCAGGTTATGTTTTTGGTTGCGTTGGTTTGTCCGTCCCCAGGATAACTGAAAAAGTTGTGTACGGATCAGGATGAAATTCTGTACAGTTGTTGGAAATTACACAGAGAAGAATTGATTATATTTTGGTGCATTTCGGTAGCCTATAAGTAAGATAATCATACTTGATTGCAAACTTACCAATAGATTGCTGGGCTCTTACCGCGGTCACATGACCAGACTTCCGGGTTGCAGTGCCGCTGGGAAATGTAGTTGGCATGTTTGCAATTGCGCGACTCACTTGCATTGATAATGGGGTGCCACCATACTGCTAGCACTAAAAGTACTATTTTTTGTACCACTACAGTGCAGGTTTGCAATCTCTGAGTGCTTCTTGTTGTAGCAGTGTATTATTATCATTATCATTGCCCATTTTGCTGTGAAGGCAGCATTGCTGTTGTCAAGTTGTTTGGCTGACTCAGCAATGGCCTTTAGGGAAGATGTTGACGGGTTGTGGCCAATGTTGCTGTGTTTCATTTTCACAATGACACATCGTATCATGAGGTTTACCGGGACTGTCCATTCTGTCAACAATCTGGACTCAAAGTTTGAAATCCCAACTCAATTTCAAAATATTAATAATAATGATAATAACTTTTGTGTACACTGTGTCTAGCACGAAACGCACGCACGCTTAACAGAGGAACGGAAGATGAAAATAGAAAAGAAAACAAAAACAGGCAAAGCTAGAAGCACTCAGAAATTGCAAACCTGCACCGTAGTGGCACAAAAAAATAGTACTTTTACTAGTGTGGCAACCCATTATCAATGCAAGTGCTCGAGTAGCACAATTGCGAATGACCCATAGACTGTATTCCCACCAGCGAACGTGCCAACTTCATTTCCCAGCGGCCCCTGTTACCAAGAAGTCTGGTCATGTGACCGCAGTTAGCGGCCAGCGATCTATCGGTATGTTGGTGATTAAGTATAATTATGTTACTTTTAGGCTATAGAAATGCACCAAAATTTAATCGAGTCTTCCATGTGCAATTTCCAACAACTCAACAAAATTTCATCCAGATCCGTGTACAACTTTTTCAGTTATCCTGAGGACAGACAAAGCAACCCTACCAAAGACATAACCTGCTTCGCAGCATAGCCCCGGCACAGGTAACAACCGGGAAGAGCTACATAAATGGGAAAGTCCAGGGAGAAAAACAGGTTTTAAGATGTGCTATGACGCTGTCCAGAGTAGGGGAATGACAGATTTCAGCAGGGACAGAGCCACACTGATGGCTCAGTCACCAAATGTTTTTAATTCTTAATCAAACATCAATTACACATGAAAATGTAATATGTTTTTTATGTTTGATTCATTACTTTAATCATGTCACTGAAATACAGGCAAAGGTCATGGAATATCATAGCCTGGTGAGCCAGAAGAAACGCAGCGTCCACGCATCGCACATCGCTAGATGCTTGCATTGTGTCTGGTTTAACCAGGGTCATAAATGTAAAAAAAAAAGGTGTCAATCAAATTGTGTTATCCAGTCACAGCGCACAACCCAAGTCCTGCGTAGCCCATACAAACTCCCCCCACTTCCGCGTTGATTGGTCGATTGATTTTGTATAATAGACCCAATGCAAGCGTCTAACGATGTGCGATGCGTGGACGATCCGTTGATTCTCGCTCGCCAGGCTAGGAATATCATTTGTGAGAGTGTTCCAGAAATTAGCCACACAGACAATATAGGATTCGTTAACACACACATACCAAGAAGATTGTTCGGAGGTAAATGGCAGACTGCAGGTCCAAACTTTGGTCCAGATCGATGTGCAATCTTTGGAGAACCTTTCAAGCCAGTCCTCACATGAGGAGTGGACAGCGTCCAGCCCTCAAATGAGGAAAAAGGTGCTTTTTACAACTCATTGGCCTAAGGAAACGAGCCAGCTGATAAATAAAGAGTCCTGTTGGCATGAACATGGCACACATGCATTCATCTTTTATTTATTCACAAGCTGTTCCGTTGAGATACGAGATCTCTTCTTCCAGGAAATCTGTCGGTAAGGGCAACGAACCCATGATTGACAGCCATCATGGCATGTGTCTGTCTTGTAGTGCACTCACTCATTAACAGACTGAGCTACTGCGGCGTGCAAAATTGGAAGGATTATTAACCTGACGTTATTGATATTGCAAATGTTGAACAACATACAGTATATTCAACACATTATGTGTCGGACGGACTAAACAGGGAAGCGATTAATCGCTGACGATTAATCGATTATCAGATTAGTTGGCGATTAATTCAATAATCGATTATTGTTGATTAATCAATTAATCAGTTGCAGCTCTAGCCACATACAATTGCTAATGTCAAACGCATGACACCGTCCCCTTCCACAGAGGTTATATGTATGCCGGTCTGGAGTTTGGGGCAGAGTGCTACTGTGGCCACAAGGTGCAGGGTGTCAACGTGTCGGACACGGAGTGTAACATGGAGTGTAAAGGGGAACCCAGCTACTGTGGTGGAGCCAACCGTCTCAGCATCTACAGGCTGGAGCTCAGCCACGAGTCCGCTCGCCGCTGTGAGTACCTTTACCTCATCATCCCTCACTATCTCTGCCTATAACAGAAGGTGCACCAACATACTTCTCCAAAGGTAGAGGTGGGCGATCTGACGATATGTATTGTTAGGACGATATAAAAATGTGTATCGTGGTCATTCTCGTGTATCGTTTATATCGGGATAAAATCATTTTTTAGAGCCATTATACACTTTTGATATAATTTCACATTTCAATACAATATTTTGCGTTGTTACTATGCAGTTTATAGTTGATAAAAAGATAGAAAGACTGCATGGTTTTGCGACATGACAATGCTTTACACCACACGGCGCGGTACTGGGTCAGCTTTCCGGATACCTGTGAGCAAGTGATGATCACTCTTGAGTTACAAATATACAATTTAATAAAATGTCATTTTAATCTAACTAACATATTGCATCGTTACTATGCAGTCTTTGAGTTGATATAACGTTAAAAAAGCGGACAAAAAATATTTTTTCCGATTTTTTTTTTTTAAATGGGCATATCGTGATATATATCGTTATCGTGATATGAAGTAATCCATATCGTGATATGAGTTTTTTTCCATATCGCACAGCCCTATCCAGAGGTGCCGATTTGGGCTGCAACGATTAGTTGATTAATCGTTGACTAATCAATTATGAAAGGAATCGACAGCTAATGTAAGAATCAATAATCGCCAAGGAATTGAATCATTACTATTGTCAGCAGTTTTTTGCTGACACCACCACGTATACAAACCAATGCGGCTAAAAACATAACTTGCTTCGTGGCCACGCCCCGGCGCAGGTAATAATTTCTGGAAATCCAAAATATGGTTAATAATTATTTAACATTATTGATGAAAAACTTGAATTTGACGAAAACCATCATAATATTAGCGCATAAATTAATTATGATGAGTTTGTGGCGGAGTACGTAACTACATTTTTTTTACATATTTGGCTAACGTGAACCAAAATTGACCGAATTTCAATTTAACAAGATTAATTTCTGCGTCGCTGTGAATATTTTGGGGATTTTTTTTACAGATCAGTTGATTAATCGTTTCAATAATCAACAACAAATCGACTATTAAAATAATTGTTAGTTGCAGCACTAGTGCCAATGCAGTGTTGCTCTGTCGGTATGGTCGGTAGGTCGAGCCCTGACCACTCGTAGAATGTCGCCATCATTTGCTTTGTCTGCCAAACTTCCACTAATCCCTTGATGGTTTCGTTAAGCCGATTTGGGAGCGCTAGATATGACGTAGAGTTTTAGAGATCTGCTTTTGATTATCTGCGTTATTGGCTTGAGGGACGTCAGTCTGTGGAGTTATTTTATTTCTGATCCGTGAGTCTGTGATTTGTCATCCATTGTATGATGTGGTTTTATTACGTCCTGATTGTGCTGCTCAGCTTTGTTTACACACACAAGGCCGTATAAGAGTACCGGCAGTATCTAAGTATTGTACATTTTGGCAGAAAAAAAACATACCTGTTTATTGAAAAATAAACATGAATGCAGTTTTTCAAATTAGGGCGGTACTGTTTTGACTACAAATCAAACATTTATTTTGCTGTGCTGTGCTCTTCATAGAAATGGCGATGTGCTCTTCATAGAAATGGCGATGTGATGAGTGGTTATAGAGCGCGCCCCCGGACCATAGGGCGATCAGTGCCACGGGTTCTAATCCCCTGTCCGGCTTTTCTGAAATCTGAGAGTCTCCCCCGACTCTTTTCCAGTTTCCAATTTAATCCTGTCACTATCTCTCAATAAAAGAGAATAAAAAACAAAAATAAAAAAGTTGGACGAGAGAAATCGGGGAGAGATAGTGCCGAGGAGAACTTGCGATGCTGGCCGTACCTGTGAATTGTGAAAGTAACACCATATGAGTGCTGGGTGTGGGTGTCTTACCGACTATGCAGAGCCAGCACACAAAGATGCATGTTCTTCAGCAGCAGTGTTAAGGGGGTTTTCACTCTTGATTTGAGCCCTTGATACCTTGAGAACTGGGACAGCCCTTAATCTTCAGGGGAACATGCAAATCCACGGGCTAGGGCTGGGCAAATTTTGGGACGGTTCCCTTCAGAAAAAACAGCCATTTTTACTGCCGATTAATCGATTATCTGTTCATTTTTCCTTTGAAATTGGAACAATTATTTCTTTAGGTATTTTTGTGACACATTTGTAAAATTCTAAGATTTTTTCAGAATTCCCTGGAACAGGAGTGAAGAAGGGGCAGGAAACGCAAATCTGACTGTGAGCAGAGCGAACCCACGATTCTCCGAGCCATCATGGCATATGTCTGCTACGTAGTGCACTCACTCTTAAAAGACTGAGCTACTGTGGTGCGCAAAATAGGGAGGATAATTAACCTGAAACGTTATTGATATTGCAAACGTTGAACAACATTTATTCAACACATTTGAGTGGAGGACGGACCAAACAAGAAAATGATTAATCGCTGTCGATTAATCGATGATAAACTTAGTTGTCGGTTAATTCAATAATCGATTATCATCGATTAATCGATTAATCAGTTGCAGCTTTAATCTACATCTCTCTCACCCCCCGTCTCTCGCTCCCTCACTCTCATCTCGGAGGTTGAGTGCTGACTGCTGACATGCTGAAGTAGATGAAACCTCCATTGCCTGAGATCAATAATCTCCTCTTAGGTCTTAATGCTGTTGCGTAGTTGGCAGTGTCCCCTCACCAACCCCCCCTTACTGTTGCATCTTAAGATACTCTTTGTATAATATTGCCCTGTCATCAGGAGCACTCAAAGTTGAGCTGAATATCTGACCTATGCATTGAGAAGAGGATGGCATCACTATGAATTTTTGGTGCCGTTTTCTTTCGAAGAACGATTACCTTATCTTATATTACTTTACTGTATCTTACATTATAAATCGTGAATTGGTTGGCGCCACGGCTGCATGGGTCTCTCCTGTGTTTGGGTTCATACCGCACCTGCTGTTCTGGGATTGGTTGTCACAACCTGGAGGTATGCCAGGCGAGTTGATGAAGTCCTGGTCCGACTGGTTCTGTGAGCTGACGATATCATCAGACACTCCAGCCTGGTCACGCTCTGAGACGCCTCGTTGCTGCACCAGCTCCCTGCAACAAACCACTAGGTGAGCATTTTCTCTTATATTCTGTTATATCAAACAATGACATTTAACAAAATAGAGTTGTTATTCTTAACTCTTTTAGTGTCAGAACTTTTATGCAATTTTCAGTAAAGTCTGAAGGTCCACCAAATATTTTGTATAAATGTAAACGTTAACTGTTGCTGCGGTTATGTTTAATACACATCTACACATACATATGCAGAGCAACTTGGTGACTGGTGATGACGGGTAGCGCTTTAGAAGGTCCTTTATGTCTAGGACAATCAGACTGTACAATGATGACGGGTAGCGCTTTAGAAGCTCCTTTATGTCTAGGACAATCAGACTGTACAATGATGACATGTAGAGCTTTAGGTCCTTTATGTCTAAGACAGTTAGAGGCTGCAATAATGACATGTAGACCTTTAAAAGGTAATTTATGTTTCGGACAATTGGTCTGTGCAGTAATGATGGCATGTAGAACTTTTGAAGGTCCTTTAAAGTTTATGTCTAAGACTGTATAATGATGCCTTGTAGGGTTTTTTTCCCTGAAGAGTTGCTGTTGTTGTTGTTATTATTGTTGTTGTATTATTGTGTTTGTTGTATTGTTATGTTATTGTTATACCTCCACTTGTCTTGCCTTGCCAAGCAAGGTGTGGTGTAACTCCAGGCAGGTATTTTTAAAGTCAAGTTCGACTGGCATAACCTGCCCATGTCTTTCAGTTTTACATCCCCCATCCACCAAGAACATGGATGACAAGCCCAACCTGGAGGAGGTGGCCGCCTTTGACCAGAGCAAGCTGAAACACGTGGACACTCAGGAGAAGAACCCTCTGCCGACACAAGCCAGTGAGTTTGTGGTG
>OMKY01256468.1:1047-13914 GCA_900302395.1 Bregmaceros cantori
TCGACTGTTGTACCAACTTGTGTTTGTTTTTTAGGGGACCCTCATAATGACCCAAATGCCCAAGGCGACGCCTTCAAGACATTATTTGTCGCACGTGTGGTAAGTTCTCCACAACTGATATGATTACTAATTATGTCTGCTTTTGTCAGGATGTTTTTGAAAATGGGCTTTGCAGTATGGCGCATCAACACACTCCCACCGTAGACTTTTGAAATATTTTTATGTGTTTAGCATGGTAACGCTGTACACCTTCATAGGAGTCACAGAATAGTGCTGTTTCAATGTAAGGAACGAAATAAACCGGTATTAACCGCTTACCATTTATTTTTAAATAAGTGTTCCTGAGAAGTGTGTGTGTGTGTGTGTGTAAAATTGTTAGTTGCGGCCCTAATGGACTGTTCTAGATTCATATCACTACTATAATTTCGGCTAATATGGGTAATCAATATTTAAAAAAATGACGTGTAAAATGTAAACGGGTAACCCGGTCACTTGCACACCCACTCAGCGGCTAGTGGCTGAGTAAATTGCACACAACCACTAAACTATGTCCACTTACTGAAACTGGATGGTGTGTTGTTTACCAAATACGGCATAATATCTGCCTCATCGTGGATTTTTGTCTTCAATCTTACAGAACTATGACACGACAGAGTCCAAGCTACGCAGAGAGTTTGAAGTGTACGGGCCCATCAGGCGGGTGAGTTGTGTTTTTAATAATTTTATCTGAATCTGACAATCAGTGATTCTTAGAATTGTAATTTTGCATATATTGAATGTTGTTCCTCCAAAGGTACATGGCTATGTTTTCCCTGTGTTGAAATAATTTGGTTCAAGATTTTTAACTCCTATCCACTTGAAGACAAAAGGTTATACAAGCTAGAAAAAAAAATTGCATTTGACTATTTGATCATGACTATGTGCTGCGGGAGACTCTGCTCCGTTCGGCGGTGAACGCTGCCAACAGCCACTCCAAAACATTTTGACCAACAACCCGTTTTCTTTTTTGGTAAATTGATCTGTGATTATTGTGACATTTTATATTATAAAATGTATGGCAATATAATCATTGACGGACAGGGAAACGGATTATGCATGGACGGTCCATGAGTAATCTGTTTCCCTGTGTCACTCTCTCACATCCTCTCTCGCCTCCCTGTTTCGCGTGTGTGTATCTATGTATCAATACACACATGCGGCAATGCATGCAACATGCATTGCTGCATGTTTTAAACAGTATAGTTGTACAAATAGACCAGGACTCTGGTCCTTGGAAAAAGACACTCTGTGGTCAAACAAGTAAAAAATACCGCGTCAACTGTGTGAATACGAAGGGAGCGACGGGCAGCGACGCGTCTGGCAATGGCAACGGCATGCTGCAATGTCGCTGGTCCCTCACAATGGAAATCCACCGTGAGGAGCGGTGGGCACCCGTGGTGCATTGTCCGGGGGGCGCGGGACAACTCCAGATTCTGAGCCAGTGCCTTGGCCAGGGGAACTGGCTGGAGAAGGTTAACTAGACCATGTTTTTGGTGGTGGGGGAAACCGAAGTGCACGGAGAAAACATGTAAACTCCACAAAGGACCTGTCCGGGTTGGGTTTCGAACCCAGGACCTTCTAGTTGTGAGGCAGCAATGCTAACCACTGCGCCAGCTTGATAGCTTGAGACATCTTCAGATCATCTTGCTGTCATGATTTCAACGTCTGTTCAAAGGCTGTTTTTCGTGATGCAGGTTTCACTGCAAGGACATTTGTAAGCTATAAGCACCCTGTGTTCCTTCTAGATCCATTCAGTTATCAAAATGTCTTGTCCGCTAACCAACCAAACCCTGTCCCTGCAGATCTACATCGTCTACAACAAGAAGACCGGGAAGCCGCGCGGATACGCTTTCATAGAGTATGAACATGAGCGAGACATGCACTGTGAGTACCATCTCAAGTATACTACTCACATTTATTGTGTATCAGACTTTACATTTATTTCTTACCTCTGACATCTGCCTCTCACATTGGTGGGCCGTCTTTTTTAAATACAAGTTTGGACAAATTTCAGATCGTCCATGGAAAACTAATGTAAAGGGAAACAAAATTGAGTGTTGCATTTAAAAACACTGAACGGTCAGGCTAGATGTAGAAGTCTTTGCTGCCCAGTATGGGTCTCGTCATCATGGTAGCAGAATAGACACCCGCCACTGAGCCTTGAACGCCTTCCTCACTGCCTGTCACCGGGCAAGTTGTCTTATCACCTTGTAGCTTGAAGAGCTACGCCCCCCCCCTTCCCCTGGTTGGAGCTGGTTCGCTGAGTGGTAAGCCTTGGTCATGGAACTGGTGGGCGAGCATATCCTGCTTAGAAGCATATCCTGTTAGCCAAGGGCATCAGTTAGATTTCAGAAGTGCCGGGGACAGTAAATCTAAACCTGAGTAGGGTTTGAAAAGCGCCTGGGACGGAACCGGTACAAGTCAAGCCTATTATGAGGTTTCATGATAACGGGCAGTGCATTAGTCTGATGCATATTGAAGCGATGAATGTCCCGACAATGATGGCACTTGAACGTAGCCCTGCATTAATGATCACCAGAGAGCAGTTCAACGCGTGTCGTGTCACCTTAGCAACCGCTTGATGCTTCAGGCGCCTGGTGCTTTTTTTTCTTAACTTTTCTTATTTTGGTGATTATGGCAGTAGCAAAATTTTGGGGACAAAACATCTCAGAAAAAGTGGCTGGGACGTGTCGCCAACGAAACCTTCGTAGTTTACAGTACAACATTCCTAGCACTGACTGATCCAACTCTGGTCTTGTTGAGCAGTTTTCAAATCAGTTTTCAAACTCGCCCAGTTTAGTTTCTTCCTTTTTTTAAAAAACTCTGCACGACCAGCGTTGCGTCTTGAAGTCTCCAGAGACGTGGTTTAGGGGCGGTGCAGTGTAATTAACTGTGCTCTGTTCTGATTGCCACTGCAGCCGCCATTCTGTGAGGGCTATTGGCCTGAGCTGGGCTCGCAGATGATGCTTATGATACATCTACACCCTACCACTACCACAGCTCAGTGTATGGTTGGTATAATGGGTTTGTATGATGGGTAAGATTCTTTTGCACCATCCATCTCGACAAGCCTCGGCATCCCAAGTTTTTTGGGGGGTGGTGGCGGAGGGCGCTGCGTTGGATGTAGCTCGGCGCCCAACGCAGCGCCCCCCACCTACACCCCATGTTCCCCCACTTCCTCGGCCGGTAGGGTACACGCCGGTGCTCCCGTGACTCGGAACCTATTGCGTTAAAGCCACCTCCGATGGATCTTACGTATGCCCTAAAGTGTTTTTGGTGGTGGATATTATTTCAACGTCTTTGTAAAACTACTTTGTAGCTGTAACAGTCGAGGAACGAACAGTGGTAGGGTTCTGTGTTCAGTTCTGGACAGGAGGAGCCGTAGAGTTAACCCTTTGCATCCACTTGTGAGCTGGCTTTAATGGAATAGGTCGACGAGGGGACTACTTGTTAAAATAAATTAAACATTCTTATACACACGGCGCCATCAGATTCTAAACATTCCCACCCTACACATTGATAAAACTCATCCAATGTCGGCACAGTTGGCCCCTGAGCATGCTTACATTCGTATACATATAACAATCTCGGCCACCCAACATTGCATCACTACATTCTTTAACTTGGCCAGCTTGTGTGTGTTTGTGGCAGGGCTTTGGTAAGAGCCTTTCTGACCAGGTGGTCACACTAGTTAGTGAGCAGGGGTGGCGTGGTAAGTCCCCTCAGGTCAGGCAAGTTGTTGTGACTAGACTAGTCTAGGTTTATCAGCTGTTGGAGGTACTGTACTCACGGTACACTAGGGAAGCTAGTGGAGTGTTGTGAGGTTAGCGGGGTTCTGGTAAGGCCCGTTGGTTGAGGTTCTCGACGTGGACGTTTCATGAGCATACGCGCCCTCCCGTCTGCGGGGACCCGCCCCCTCGCCCCCCCCGGTCTCGTCGCGGCAGTGTAGAAGCTCATCTGGATATGGTGTCTTCGGGACTGTAAGGCACTGCTGTTGTGTGTTTGTGTGTGTGTAGGTGCGTGCATATGTGTGTATGGTAGTCGTGTGGCTACAGTCTTTTTTTTTTTTTTCTTTTTTTTCCTCCAAGTGCATAGCATTGACAAATGTGCATCATGCGTACTTTGTGTGCACTGGTGTCAATTTGCACCTCTGTTCAAGCCATAGCCCGCAGTCGGCCTGTTCTGCAACCTTTTGGCCGCTAAATGAATGTCTCACAATGGGCGTGGCAGCCATTTTTTTTTTGTTTTACAATATTTGTGGTGCCTTTTTTTTTTTTTTTTACATTTACAATGATTCTGTTTTCACTGAGGCAATTTGTAAGCTATGAGCACCATTGCCTTCCTTCTGATCACTTTCCTCTCAAAGAAACAAAATGCCGGCTTAATGCCCAGTGCAGTTTTGGACATTTTATTGTGACCTTTTTAAACCATATTGTTACTATTAAAGAATGTGAACAGCGGCCATCGCTGTTTTCCAAGCACAATGGCTAGTGATCATCACATTTTGATGGGCGTAGCGAATGGGTTTGTGTCCATCCCAGGTAAGTTTATCAATGTCTTCTGCTTTCCACACCTTGTGCTCCTCGCTGCCGCAGCCAGGCTGTGAGGAGGCTTGGAATGAGTTGGGTTTGTAGACATCAAACTGTATGATTTTTTTTTTGTTTTTGTTTTAGTTGGTTCAGTTAAAGATTTGATTCATTTTAATTTGCCATATTCTATATACATGACAACAGTACTCGCATGGAGTTTTAGTTGAGGCGCGAAACGACACTCAAGATCAACGTTGAGGTCAAGACAAAAAGAGAAAAGCGGCACATAAGTTATTAAATGTCATTGGCTTGGAATCGACACATGTAGCATGTCACCGTATCAACCTGCATTCAGTAGCATCGCTGCTTGTGGGAAGAAACTGTTTCTCAGTCTAGAGGTCTTACTAGGCAGGGCTATGTAGCGCCTACCCGAAGGAAGGGGGAGATATGGGGGTGTGTAGTTATTCCGGCGTCAGCGCAGTTTTTCCATCTTTATTGGATAGGATTAGTCGGAAACTGGGTTGAAGAGATCGGGGGTAGACATTGCAGACAAGTCGACAAGCGTAGTCGACTCGCGCCGCTGCGGTGGACACGGCGCCACTAACATGAATGGGGTCGCGTTAGGTGCGGTGTCCATAACCACTTGACCAACGTGGACCCCCATTTTTGTTTTTCAAAGCAAATTCATCATTCTGTGTAGTTATTCCACATTGCGACTTCAATGACGGCCATCAGCATCATTCTCCCTGATGTCTACAATACCCAGGTCATTGTTTGTCCAGCAGGGTGGAACAGTAGAAACATTGTGCTGAATGACTGTAGCCTGAAAGAGCTGCCAGTGGTGTGGCTGGCGACCTTCCCTCTAACTTGTGCTGTCTTTCCTGTGGCTCCAGCTGCCTACAAGCATGCCGACGGCAAGAAGATCGACGGACGCCGTGTCCTCGTCGACGTAGAGCGTGGGCGCACAGTCAAGGGTTGGCAGCCTCGCAGGCTAGGTGAGTTTTTTTTTTCTTGTGCTTCAAGCGCGGCGAGTCTTGATGCGCCATTCACTCAGAAAACCCTCACAGCATCTGGGATCTGACTCTTGTAACGCAGACTCGGCATCCACTTGAACAAGAGGATCTAGAGCTCTAGGGTCATATAAACCGCTCCCAAATCAACCTAGCAAAACTCTTCTTCAGAGGCAGACAACCCAAATGAAGGCGTAACATGAAAAAGGTGATAAACATTCTAACCATCATTTTGTTCACTCTGCTCACCTTTTTGAGCCTACATGCATGTGCTGGCGTGGCCTTGTACACTCTGCACTGTGCTCATTTGGGGTTGGGCATTTAAGTCAGGATTAAGCCTTAAATCGGACTCTGAACAATCTGCTTTGCTGTTCAACCTTGATGTGACACGACCAGGGCTCCGAACCGGTTCAAGGAATGAAAACAGGAAACTCACAATTTTGCAAAGAGCGGAAACGAAAAAGATTTCAACTGGTCCAGAACAGAAACTGAACATTATGAAATCCACAAAAACGGTTAAACTTTTTTTTTCGTTCCCTATATATTTTAGCGTATCCTATGTCTGGGAGACTATTTCCGTCCACTTTCACCGTCGGTCATCAAGCCCCATGCATCTGGGGCTCCATCTTGTCGACGGATGAGGAAGTGAATGTAATGACATTAATAGAGTTGCTCTGATGTTTGAAAGTCCACCAAATATAGTTTGTATAAAAACTATATCTAAATGTAACATTGCACAATATAAGGAACTTTGAGAACGAACAAAATGTTTGTGTTCCGAACTGGTTCAGGGCCAATATTTTGGTGGCGGAACGGTTCTGAGAACGAAAACGTTAAATGTAGACCTCCCTTAACAGTACGGAACGCTTTACAAATTATTTCGTTTTCAAACCCTGGACACAACTGGAAATGAGGTACAACGATTTTTCATGTTTTAAATAAAAAAACACTTTACATCTATTTTTCTAGTTGTTTGTAAATGCACTAATGCGATGATGGCATGGTTGTGTTCCAGGTGGGGGTCTGGGTGGAACGAGGCGAGGAGGCGCCGACGTCAATATCAAACACTCGGGACGTGACGACGCCTCGCGTTACGATGAGCGTCCTATTGGAGGAGGGTGAGTGTGCTTGGTCTTTTTTACATATTTCCTGGCTAGCGTATTTTTACCCTTGGTTCTGCTGGTTCTAATGTGTGATCCATTCAGTTCAGGCCAGGACTAGGCATGGTGTGAAAACTCCACCGAACGTTTGTGCTGAAATGATCTGAGTGCGTAGTGCTGCTTTGGAAAAAAAACTGGTCTAGAAGTGGGGTGGGGGAAATACGGCAAATCTGTCGGTGAGGGCCGTGAACCCATGGTTCTTGGTGCCATCATCGCATGTGTGCTTTGTAGTGCATTCCCTTAACAGATTGAGCCACTGCGGTGCGCAAAATCGGAAGGATAATTAGCCTGAAATGTTTTTGATATTGTTAACATTGAACAATTATATACTCGACACATTTGAGTGGGGGACGGACCAAACAAGGAAGTTCGCTGTTGATTAATCGATTATCAAATTAGTTTTCAATTTAATTCAATAATCGATGATCATCGATTAATCTGTTGCAGCTGTATTTGGAAGTGATTAGTTGCTTCTACCTTCACTGCCATTTGCGCTGTGCTTACAAAGTACCGATGGGCGCCAGGAGTAATGTAGAGGTGTATCACCTCAGCTAAGATCAGAAGAACTTATTTTGGTGTCCTTTTTGTAAATGTCCAAGATGGCATTTTCATTTGCAGTGTCAAGTGAACATCTTGGCCTCCTTCAACTGAAAGGACAGATTTGTACAGGAAAGAAATCTCAAGTTTAAAGTCTGGGTTTACGGAACAAACTTGGTTTAAATGACATGTTTTAGACTTTTTAACATGTGTTCAATACAACTGTAAAGTTGGCTTTAGTGTCCTGAGCTAAGAGTTGCTTTTACCCTTTTGCCTCCTCAGGGAGAGGGATCGTGATCGCGAAAGACGTGAGAGAAGCAGAGACCGAGATAAGGATCGCGAACGCCGCCGGTCCCGTTCCAGAGAGCGCCGTCGCCGCTCTCGGTCCCGCGACAGAGTACCTGGGGCTCCTGGGGAGGAGGCCACAGGTGGATCCCGGCGGAGGGACAGAGATCGGGGCGGTACAAGCAGGGAGAGGAGTCGGGATCGCGACAGAAAGAGGCGCAGCCGGAGTCGCGACCGCAAGCGTGACCGCGACAGGCCCAGGCCAGGGTTCGAGGGTGAGGAGGGTGCGCCCGACGGGCTAGGGGGCGAAGGGGGTCCTATGGGACCGCAAGACGGCGAAGAAGGTGCTGGCGGCGGGGAGGAGGAACGCTCTCGGGATCGAGACAGAGACCGCCGGCGTAGTCACCGCGACAGGGACAGGGACCGTGACAGGCGCCGCGATCGCGACAGGGAGCACAAGCGTGACCGCGGAGACCGGGAGCGGAGCAGCGGCGGCGACCGAGGAGACGAGCGGGGCGAGCGCATGCTGCCGCCGCGTCTGGATGAAATGGGCCCCGAGGGTAACGACATGGGCAACGGAAGCGCTCCGGAAGAGGGCGAAGCTCCTCCCGACGCGCCGCCCCCGGCCGAGGAGGTCAGCCAGGATGGCATGAAGGCGGTTGCCGAGGCCTACGGCAGCGAGAACGGCTTCAAGATGGACGCCGAGGAGGGAGAGGCCTTCTGACAGAGTACTTGTGGTGTCTGTGTTTGATACTGTACTTAGATTTGGCTTGTTATGGTTGAATCAATGGTTTAACATTGCACATTTTCCCCCACACCTTTTCTGTTTGCATAGAAGTGCTTACAATTGACACAACAGCCATTGGTTCTTGTTAAATTCTGTTTTTTTTTTTTTTTTTTAACGCATCAGCTGAGCTCAATGCCCCGTTATTGACTGTCTTTGACCAATTTGTATATACAACTGTGGCATGGAACTGCATGGCCATGACTTTAGTTGCAGTTTTTTTTCTACATGCCTCAATCAACACGTCTATCAAATTTTTTTTCTTAAATAAACAAAAGTGTTTTATTGCTTGTCTTGTTTCATTGTCTGAGCTTTTAATCACGGCTGTACGTGGTGGGTGTGTAGTTTCATGAGTGGTACTGCTTAAATTGCAGCGTTTGTGCTTTTGTTTTGCATTCTTGTTTTTCGTTTGTAATTGGTTTTCCTTGACCCTTAGTTGCTACGAGGACTCGGTGGGTCCTCACAAGTTTCATTTGAGCAGCATTTTGGCTCTGATCGTACTACGAAATCCATGGGTGTGTTCTGTGTAGGATGCATGTTTTTACTCTACTGGTTTTAGTATAGCGCCAAAATCGCAACGGGTAGCCTCGAGGTTCCGTTAACGGATGACGAAAGAAAGGAAATTGAGGGAAAAAGTCTTAATTGAGAAAAATGCCTATAAATTTGTAACCGTTTAGACTTGGTACAGCCAAAGTGAAATTAAGGTTGGCAATAACAAGACATTGGCGTTTGGCAGGGCAAATTTGTATACCTCTAACTTGTGTACATTAAATTAAACACTTCACCGATCTGTATCACAAAGTTGTTTTCCGGACATATTTACTGTCTTGTTTGACGTGACGGCGTTTTATCATCGGCGTGAGTATATAATTGACACGTGCTCGAACTCCATTGACTGCGCTGTCTGTAATTACGAGCACTCCGCGCCTCTCGCCCCGCCTATCGAGTACCCGGCGCTACTACAGCGCCGCTACTAGTGGAACCACAGCTGGCCGTTCATTCACGCATCACTGCGTCACGTGACCCTGCGCAGACCACCGGCCGCTCCATCCTCTCCGTCCTCCACCGCTCGGTGCTCCGGAGTCCGGCGGCAGCAACAGCTCGTCACCACCGACCATGATGTCCTACTACCACTCCGGCAAGGACACCGACATGGGCGCTATGCCGGAGCCGCTGTGCCTGGAGAGAGGTACTGATCTGAACCGCGGCGGTGGTGCACTTGCTGGCCATTTCTTCCGGGGGAGGCTTCGCGGAGGTGTCGGCGGGTGGAGGGGGCGCAGGATGGATGCTGCGATTTGTGGCGGTCGGCCTGTAGCGCCTCTGCCTTGTGATTTTTATTTACTGTACCGGGTCTCGGCTGTCGTGGTGTAAACGTATCGTCCCGGGTTTGTCCTGTGGTGTATAAGCGACCAGCTGACACGCCGCACCCCGCAGCTGTGACGTCATGGGTTCGCATGTCACACAGATGATTGGCGCGGGTACGTGGGGCGCAATTCTGGGTATATTGTTGAAGGTAGTGTCATTAAATGGGCCTAATTTAGATCTGCTTTCTGTGAAAGATGTCACGAAGCGCAGATTTACGCGTTCATTTAACGTTAAAGTTGAGCGTACAATGAGTGTAGCTCATACAGTCTATGGTAAAGCTTCATTTGAATGCATGAATATCTTTATTTCAGACACACCCACAAGGTGGTCTATACTCTATATCAACACAAAAATATACAAGTGACAATATAACCAGAAATACAGAAAAAACGTTGTCTCCTATCAGTCAGGCTGGCGATGAATACGCTCGCACTTTGAGAAACATGGCATATATATTTGTACATTTTATTTCGCAATAAGAGCGGAATATCCAGATTCACAAATGAAGTGCTAGCGCTGGAACCACGAGGTTCGCAGCAGCGCCTCAAAGCGCCATTAAAAGGTCGACGCGTGACGTTAGCGAGACTTACAACTGCCACGCACAGTTTCTGACGTTCTTGAACTACTTGCTGATGGTTATTGGTCAAATCTTCAATTCCGTAGCAGATTCTCTCGTGAATTGCGCCAAACCAACGAGTTGCAAATTGGCAATATTGTGATAATGGGGCGCACCCACGTGGAGGAGCCCGTTCAAGAGCATGTGGGGAAATACGTCTGGAATCGAGTCAGCAACAGGCTAAGCTCAGCCCATTGCCAAGCTTCACTCAGGTCGTATTTAAAAGAGGCGAGTTGGTAACAACCAAGTCACTACACAGTAAATTTTGCAGTGACAAATCAACACTTAGAGATTTATACTTAACACCGTGTCTGAGTGTATTTGCTCCTCATCAACTTGTGTGTTAAATTAACTTTCCATAGTGTTTAACTCCTCTTAAAATTAATTTGAAATTGAGTAAAAAATTAACACTGGCTAGCACTGTACAGCACCGCCGGCACGCCCGTGAAGTCATGGGCGTCTGCATCTATATGGAAGAAGGCCGCAAGGGCCTGCGACACGGCGAGTTGGCAGCGCCGCTGCAACCCAAACCCCTGGAGTCCAAGCCAAACCTCGGTCCACGCCAAGGGTCGGGTGCCGCATGAGTCACGACGCAATGAAAATGGTAGCCTCTAAAGTTTGAGAGAGGACGAGGTGGGTGGGCTTTGTAGTGTCTAATTGACACAGCGCCTTGTAACTCTACATATTAACACTAACACTAGAAAATATTCAACTCCCTCTTTTGTTGTAATGACTCTGAAAGAGTCAATGAACTTTGACTCTGCATATTTAACACTGCAAAATGTATTGTGTAAGGGTGTCGACCCACAATGCAGGTACCATTCACTACACTATATACTGTGCGAGCCCTTTTCAAATTCTGCACTTCCCAGTTCCAGGGTTTTTTCAATATGTGCTTTTTTTTTACGGACCCATAGACAAAACACATAGCAAAGGAAACTTTAGACTTTCCTTTATCATCAGAAAAAAACACGACCCGTTTCCATTTTTCTTTAGTTATAGTCTCCAGAACTTGTGTGTGTATTGCTAAAAAATGTTGACAAAATCTTGAATGAATGCGGGTGCAGTGTCGCCTTCCGCTAAGTGGCACTAGGTCACAGCTGGACTGGCAGTAGGGCAAACCGGGCATTTTCCCAGTGGGCCGACGCTGCTAGGTCAGCCTGCAGCATGGAGCAACGGGACATTTTCTTTTCAAAGGTCTTTTTATTAATTTTTGTCAATGCGCGGATGCTAACCGCCTGATCTGTTATTACCGGTAGATAGAATGAGCACAGGGGATTATTTTGTTAATATTTGGAGCTGTTGTTGAACCAAGCTACCCGTTAGCATGCTAGGCTATGCTCGGCCAGCAGTTAACATATGACCACCGTATGGGAGTTATACGTTGGCATCATTAGGCATTATTTTCTACACATGCACTTCTAATATAGTGTAAAAATGTGGGCTTCCTCAAGTTGTTTTTGTACAAATGTATTTTACTTTTACTTGAATAAGAATTATCTGGGTAGATTTTAAGTAAGATTTTAAAAAGTGGAGGTGAAAAGCTCAGGGTGAGAGATTAAAAACATTATAAAACATTATAAGATAAAAGGCTTGCACTGGGTCTCCGAAAAAAAGCTTGCTGTTGGTACGGAATTAATCGACCAGTGAGCGCGGACATGGGACAGTTTGTACGGGCTACTCGATGTGGGCGGAGTTTGTATCAATGTCACATGATGTGACAGTGCACATTAATCATGTTCCAGCATCATCCAGTCTCCTTTAGAGGATTCGATACATGTGGAAAAACCATGTTTTGTGTTGGCAGTTAAAAGAGAATCAGAATCAAGTTTATTGTCATTGTCAATGCTACAACATCACAGACTAGGAGGCGGCTGTCTGTGGCACCATCTTGGGAAAGATATCTATTAAACTTCAGTATAAGACCCTGTCCACACTAGAAGAAAACAAAACAACAACGATTTTGAAGATTTGAAAACACACAAACGGCGCGTCTAGGAAGGGTTAGTGTTTGATCGGATATCTCCTTTAAACACCATAGGTCGCGATCTAACTCCAACCGTCTAGGAAGGGAAAGACTCGCGGAGCTGAAATAATTGAATATCGACGGTGACCTTATTAATCCATGCAGCTCCTATAAGTACGTGTGATATGTCATTTCCGACGTCCGATCTTTCCGCCACCAACAAACCCTCACATGATCACACACACCCACTTGCAATTTCTCTTCCTCTCTCAGCAACGGACAGTGGGGGAGGCGGCCGTGTGTGCCTGTGTGTGTGTGTGTGTTAGAAGAATGTTTAGTTAGTAAATAATAATAATAATAATAATAATAATAATACAACCAAACGAAATTAGAATACATAAAGATGTTTAATTCTCTTGATTTTTTTATCATTCCCTAATAAAAGTAGGATGGACTTAACTTATATTCATATAAAAAGTTCAAAATCTCCACCAGAAGCCCTGGTTCCATACATTTCACAATTATCTCTTGGGGAGACTTTTTTTTTGTAGTTGGAGAGGGTTATTGCACTCACAA
>OMKY01256496.1:0-12512 GCA_900302395.1 Bregmaceros cantori
ATACTCCATAAAAAAGAAGATGTCTGAATTCCACAAGATCTGGGACACGTTCTTGGACTTTCTTAAACAAGTGGACCTATCGGATGTGGTCTGATGCAAGGTTATTGTTTTTTTTGTTTGTTTGTTTGTTTGTTTGTTGTTGTTTTTTTTGGGGGGGAGTTTTCTTTTTATTTCATGTTTCTTTTTCTATCTTTGTTATATTGAAATAATGAAAAATTGAAAATGCAAATAAATGGTCACGTTCTGCGTGGCGAAGTTTAAAAAAAAAAGGGGCTTCGGGCGCTAGGCCGATGCGACGTCCTGTTTCTCCCTCGGTGAGAACTGAGGGGACAGTTTATGTTTTGTATAGCCAGATCTTTCTCTCTCTACACTCCCTGAGCTCTCAGTATAGTTCATTGTTAGCCGCCTAGCTTAGCTGTCATCGAGGTAACCAGAGGCTACTCTTCACTACTGCTACAGGAATCACCTTCGTCTCCACCTCTAGATCCGGCTCACCGGTCCCGGACCAAACCACGGAGATGAGTACTTTCTCTAAGACATTTTAGTTTGTTACGAACATTTATTCTTCGTGTTCAGAGACTCTCATTGCCTGTGCACTATTGCTTTTGTTTTCCTTCGCACACTGTGTGCTACAAGTGTTTTGTGTTTGATTCCTGTGTTACAGAAACGGATGACGGCATTGGTACCCATTCAGTCATCCAAACTTTCATTGCATTCCTGACTCCTGAGTCTTTTATTCCTTTATTCCTTTATTCTCTTATTCTCGCTGTACGAATCATAACACTATGTGGGGTGCACGCCAATTTGAAGGGGTGTCCGAAGACTCCATGTACCCTATATAGTGCACTATGTGGGGTGCACGCCAATTTGAAGGGGTGTCCGAAGACTCCATGTACCCTATATAGTGCACTATGTGGGGTGCACGCCAATTTGAAGAGGTGTCCGAAGACTCCATGTACCCTATATAGTGCACTATGTGGGGCGCACGCCAATTTGAAGGGGTGTCCGAAGACTCCATGTACCCTATATAGTGCACTCAAAGTATCCCAAAATGCACCGCGAAGAAAGCATGGTGAGCATGACCTAAACTGCCGCGGCGGGAGTCAATAGCGACCGACCACGGCAAATAGTTAAAATCAGGGCTTTGAACCAATATTTTTTCCCAAGCATTTCGTTCTGAACAGAAACAGAATTAGAACGTTTCCGGTTATGTGCTCCACCAATAAATTGACGTTCCTGAACCGGTTAGAACAAAAAAATATTGTTCCCGGAACGGTTAATTTCGTTCCTGTCAGCTTTTTAATGCTATGTAATATTTGTTGCGGCGAACCCAAAGCGACTCGCTACAGAGGTCCGCTGGTAGCGCTCTACAGCCGAGGTCTCGTTGCGTGTCGGGGCGAACCCACAACAACACGCTGCAGAGAGTCCTGCAACGATTCCTACTTCACTGCTGCATCGTAGATTTTATAAAGAATGTTTTATTCCTGAAGTTATCCCTATGTGCACTCCTTTGAGGAACGAAATAAAACCGGTATTAACCGGTTACCATTATTTTTAAATAAGTGTTCCCGTTCCGGAACATAAAAAATAATAACGTTTTCGGTTTCGTTTCTGTTCCCTGGGAAATACTAAAAGTTCCCGGTTTTCGTTTTCGTTCCTTGAACCGGTTCAAAGCCCTGGAAATAACCCACCCCCAAACCCACCCGCTTCCCCCCAGTGCAGTGATATGAACACGACATGTAGGCACTTGAAATTTCCCACCGAAACCATCTTTGGTCAGAGGCGCTCCTAACGCAGCGTTTGACAACAGATAGAGGCTGGATTGTAACGCTCAACAGCCGCCTGAGACACAAGACACACGTCGTTTTCCTCGCTGCTGTACGATATTCTCCCAAAATGTTCTACATCCAACCTGACCTCCCCCGCCTTCCTGGCCAAAGATATTCAGATATGTATACATGTCAGTATTTAAGGATAACTCCACCGATTTCCGCTCCGCAATTCCTTCTAGGCTCCATATGTCTGATTCCAAACACCAAACTGGGTTCGAAGAGACAACACACTGGCTGTGTCCGAAATCGCTCCCTACTCCCTATATAGTGGGGCGCATGGCATAGTCCGAATACTCCATGTACCCTATATAGTGCACTCAAAGTATCCCACAAAGCACAACAAAAAGTTGTTCCTTATAACAGGCTATATATCCCATAATGCATTGTGATACATATTACAAATTATCTAAATGACAAAAAAAAAAATGGCACGGCGGGAGTAAATAGCCACCGAACGGAAAATAGTTATCTCCATTGTCCTGATTGGCTACAAGCTGTGACATCATCGGATGTCCCCTCCCATCAGCCATAAATCAGTGATACTTCCTGATGTGTGGTGTTCGGCCATGTTTTCCTCCTTAGCTCATATCTTAGCTTAGCTTAGCTAGCCGATACCCGGCTAACGTCCAGTATAGCTTAATAAATGAACCCTCTAGACATGTTCCCGTGTCATTTCCTCTACGTGGACACCTTATCTGAGCTGCTTTGCAGGTCATAATAATTTTGATAGTGCTGACTCTATGCTGTTGTGCACTGTAAGTGAGTGCATAGGGAGTAGGGAGAACCTAACCTAAGACTATAGGGAACAATTCCGGACACAGCCACTATCTTCCTGGCGCCTTTTGTTGGGAGACGGAGAAGTTTTGGGGGGGTGGGGGGTGATTGCGGACTACCAAAGTTACAATAAGAAGACATTCTTAGAAGGATCGGAGAAGTAGTCGTACAAGAAGTTGATAAACATATGGACCTCGTTTCTGGGATGGAAATGGCTTTAAAGCCCCCACAAAATGACAACGCGTGTTGTATATGAATCAAATCTGCTTGTGTGGACTGAATTCAAAGTCGACACAAAGCTATGCTAGCAAAGTACCACTGTGCGTCAGCGTGAGTGCACACATGTGTAATGGGTGTAAAATGACCCCCCCCCCACCTCTCCGGGGGATGCTGCGGGATAAACTTCACATACACAACGTATGGTAGGTTAGAATCAGATCACGTGAGAGTTCCCAGAATGCAACAGGAGCAACAGGGGGCTGGGATTGAAAACGGAATTATTTTTAAAACGTTCCGTTCTGAACGGTTCAGGTAGGCCTATGTTTAATGTTTTTGTTCTCGGAACTGTTCCAGTACCAAAATATTGGTCCTGAACTGGTTTGGAACGCAAAAATCATGTTCGTTCTTTCCTTATATTGTGCCATGTTACATTTAGATATAGTTTATACAGAATATAGTTGGTGGACTTCAGTGCAACTGTATTAACGTTTAAAACCGGGTTTAAAACGCCACTACATCACTTCCTCTCCTGTCCACAAGATGGAGCCCCAGATGCATGGGGCTTGATGACTGACAATGAAAGTGGACTCCCAGACATAGGATATGTTAAAATACAAACGTTTTTAACCGCTATTGTGGATTTCATTATGTTCCGTTTCTGTTCTGGAACAGTTAAAGACATCTTTTTTCGTTTCCGTTTCCACTCCTCGTGAAATTCTGCAAAATTCCGTTCGTTTCCGGTTTTCGTTTTCGTTCCTTGTACCGGTTCAGAGCTCTGACCATGAATGTCCAGACATTGCATAAGAGTGGACCTTATAAGCAGTCGATTGCCGACGGTAATTGGCTATGCAGCCTATTACTGTCGGTTCAATCACTGTGCATTCAAAATGTGCCCCGTTTCACATCCGTTACACATGCAAGCTGGAGTCGTATCGACTCAGCTAAGATCAGGGAAGACCGTATTTCAGTGTGAATTTTTTGGTGGCGTTTTCCTTCAAGTAATGTTTAGATTATAGCAGAACTCATTTCCTAGTCAGGAACTTGCTAATCAGAATCAACCCATGCAGGCGACATGATTCATATGATCTTATTTTGATTCTGAATCAAGCTTTCTAGACACACCAATTAAAACCAAGGTATCGACTCATGATAACATTGAACGCATTTGTTATGCAATGTTTTAATGACTGTTGAATCTACTGAATCTCTTCTAAATCACCCTGAGACGACTTTGGATGTGGATTTGTAAGTATGGAAATGACTCGAATGGAGCTCAAACCACTCCGATTGCAGATCACAAAGAGATTGGTGTAAAGTAGCAAGCAAATGTGCAATTTTTCCCCACAATGCAATTCATCACTCGCCAATGTGATCGCTGCAAGAATTGTAATTTTGTAAGGGAAGATTAAAACCCACTTCCAATAAACTGGGCTGAACAATTTCGTTTAGTTATTAATCAGTAATCTAACAAAACCTTTGTGAAGAGCAGTCGGTATCTGATGGGTTTTTTTCTTACCAAGTTCGACCTAAGATAGCAGTCAAATCATTTTAGACTCTGCATGTCGGCTTCTGGTCGTTAATATCTACTGCCTCATCTACGTGTAACTTGGGTGCCTATCGACTTTACAGCCACCGAGGGTTTGGACTTCACAGCATCTTCAATCAACAGCTCGAATTGATCGCAGCTTAAGCCCAATTCGCACTGGACTTTTATTACTCATGGACCCCTGGTGGTAATTCGGAATAATTGCGGAGGACGTCTGAGTTTCATTTGACGTGCCAATGTGCAATGTCCGTGATTTGCACGTGGCTTGAATTCAGAATTTGTTTAACTTTGTTCATACCCACACACGTGTCTGTGTATGTGAATATGTGTGGTGTAGTGAAAATACGGCACACGTGTCATAATGTCTTTTAAATTGAGCAAAAGACAGACTTTTACTAATCCCCTCAGAACGCACGACAAAATAACACAGAGGTCAGGGGGTCATCGCGAATGACCAGAGGTCCCCACGTAATCCAACGGCAGTGCGAATTGGGCTTTAAACGCCAATCAGGACCCATTTAAGGTGAGATCTGTGCAGCGTAGATCGGTACTTGACCGAGTTGTCAACTCTTGCCGCCGTAGAGAACTCTTTTTAACGACATCCAACTCAGACTCTGCGCACATCCATCGCGGGAAGTTCCTCTGTGTGCATCCGCGGGGGGGTGATTCCAGGGCGATCCACATGCAGCTTCTTCAAAATCTTTGACGGCTGCGTTTGGACGTGAACGGAAACATTCCCTAGCACGATCGAATAAGTTGAGTTGAGTAAAGATCGGGCTTGAGTAAACAATCACTTGGGTACAAAGAGGAACAAAAAAATAAATAAACAACAACAGCTGGTTTACATTCTACAGCACATTTCTACAGAAAAGACTGCACGAGAAAAAGCAATCAAACCACTACATTTTTTTCCACATTGTATACCTGAAAAAAACATACAGTGTATTTTGCAACACAATAGACTGTATTTCATAAGAGCCCGTCAAAAGGCAAATTCTCCGTTAATGTGGCGATTCCCCAAACACACCCGCTGCTTCCTTGTCGATTATTGACGTTGTAAATTCTTGCAAAAATATATTTATATGTTTTTTTTCTAGAAAACTTTTTTTTTCTCTCTTGCTGTTCTGCGTTGGGAAGCTATTATGTATTTCTCTATAGTCATGCATTTTCCATTGTTATACATGATATCTTTGGAGTGTGTTAGAGAGTGTGTGTGTGTGTGTGGGGGTATGGGTGTGTGTGTGCATACTGTTTCTTAATAGGTTTAGTATCAGCGTATGTGACGATGTTCAATAGTGTAATTTTGTGGGTATGTGATGGGGTGTATTTGTGTGCAATGCGTACCGGTGTCGTCGACTGTACATGGTGCTCCATGTAGTTGATCGCACCTCCCTTAAAAGCCAATTTTCGAGCTGCCCAGTAGCTCAGTCGGTTAGGCAGAGCGCTGGAAAGCACACATATGCCTCAATGGCGCGGTGAGTCGGAGGTTCGAATCTTGCCACTGACGTATTTCCCGCATGTCTGCCCCCCCCATCTTCAGCTGTTTCCGCTAACCCTAATAAATAAAGCTTGGAAAGAATGGGCTGGAAAAAACATTTAAAAAAAAAGAGCCAATTTTCAGATTAAATAAATAACGACTCTCGTCCGACTAAAGCACTTGTGATATTGAGAATCTATGAAGTATAAACTATTAGCAGAAAAAACAACTGACAATTGCCCTATCTGTTTCTGGCTACAAGGGGAGCCAACTCAACCTCAAGTTAAGATATTTAGCGATTTGCGGTAAACTAGAATCCATTTAAAAAGCATGAAGTGGTTTACAAATTCGGTCAAATTCTGATCAGCTTCGACTTCCAATGGAGGTACACTCATTTGTTGCGTTAACTTTGTGTAGTTATTTCTGTAATTGCATCGGTCATGTTCTCGAACCGTAATGTTAATTTGCGGTCATGGCGAAAAGTTTGATTCTGAAAGGGGAAAAAAGGCGAATCTATCTATTGTCGTGTGTGTCTGTGTGTCTACGTATGTGTGTTGTCCCTTTTATAGTAAAGGGCAGGAGAAATAAGGCTACGTCAAAAATTATTAAACATAGTAGGATGCACACAGTATTTGGCAGTGGTCAAAAACAGTCCTAAATAATCCATGCACAATAGCAACCACGGGCAAAATTCACGTTCGGAACGAACCCATTGATAACAACACATTAAGAACATGGACACAGGAACAGAGTACCTCCATGTGTGTCCATGGGTGCGAGTGTACGTGTGCGTTTTGTTTCTGTGCGATTTTTGCATTCATGCATGTGTATGCAATTACAGGTGCACATACGTGTGTGTGTGACAGTGGGCATGTGTGTGCGCGTGTTGTGAGCGACACACAACACCGTGGGGTGCTCTATCAAGGACACCCAGGGCCGTGAGTCACGCTGTTCATAAAACATTTCCTGGGGTGCGGACAATAGCAGGAAAACGACTCGTCCGCCGCGCCGAGGGAAATTACATGGAATTATCTGAGCTGTCCGCAGAAACCGTGGCTTCCGGAGAAGTCTACTAAAGTCTCTGCCGCTCTAGGGGGCTCTCGTGCCCTCCTTTGCTGTTCGGTTCCGCGCGTGTCCATCAGGTTGATATCTATAGATATGTAGGGGGGCTTATGTATGCGTTAAACGAGACCAGTCTGCGTGTGTAAATGCAAAGGGTAAGGCTGGTAGAGCAAAGTCGATCCGCCCTGTGGTATGTAGTAGTTGCAGTAGCTAGGCTCGGCCATGTAGGGGGCGCTGGGCTCGGCTAAGTACGGGGCAGGCTGGTAGAAGCACGTGACGTGGTCCGTGTTGGGGATGATGTTCTGCTCGCCGAGGACCTTCAGCGCCAGCACGGTGATCATGTTGAGCGTCTGGCGCCGCTCGTGGCCCATCAGGCACACGGTGCTGTCGTCCACCACGCGGCGCAGCGTCATCAGGTACTGGTACTTGCTCCGCTCTTCGCCGATGAAGTGGTTCTTCAGGTACGACAGGATCTTGCGCTGCTGCTCTTGCACGTCGGGGAAGTCGATGAAGAACCGCGAGCACATGTAGCGCTCCAGCGTCTTGATCTGCGTCTCGCTGGCCGGACGATAGTCGCGCACCAGCAGGTTGCTGTACTTCAGCAGGCCGCCGCCGCGGATCTCTTCGGGATTCCTGGTGGCAATCAGGCGGTATCGCAGGTGCTCCATGGCAGCTTCGAAATCGCCGTACATACTTTCAGCCAGCACCTCTACAGGAGGAGCCTTGGGTGGTGATTGAGACGCAACGCCAGACTCTTCAGCTGCATCAGCAGACAACACTTGCAGAGGCTTGTAGCTCCCGGGCAAAGAGCCAGACATCTTTGTGGCATTTGGAATTCCTGGATCAATAATGTCCACAAGTGGTAGAACAACATCTGATAGGGAGACTGACATGGGCTCTGGGAGTAGAGCCGGTACAGGATCGCCGTCCTCCCTGTCTTCAAAACCTAGGAGAGGTATGGCAGGCTGTGGGGAAGACTGTGCCTCTCCATTCAGACCTAAAGGCCCCAGGTATGGCATTACCTGAGATGCGGGCGTCTCTGGCTCCACGGGAGGTGTGAGGCAGAGGAGTGGCGGACTGAGACAGGGCGGAGGAGGGCTGAGGTTGAGTGTCGGGGGCGTGAGGTATGGAGGCGAGCTAAGGCCCGACGACACGGGACTGAAGCTCAAGGGGGTCGAGCTGAAACTGGATGGGGGGCTTATGTTCAACAGTGGTGAGCTGAGGAACTGTGGGGGAGGACTCAGACATTGGGGAGGGGTAAGGCCAGGTGATGTAGATGCAAGGCAAGGTGCAGGAAGGCAATGCATAGGAGGGCTGGGGCAGGAGCCGCATGGCAAGACATTGGAGGTTGGCGAGGTAGGTGAACCGGGCGCATCGTCCTCCCCAACTGAGAGTGAAATACTGATCTGCATCAAGTCTGCAACCGGACTGGATCGATTCTCTGCTTCATCGAGTGTGTGGCCGCTGGAAAGATCATTATCAAACTCTACAACCGAGACAAGTAAAGGATCCTCGGTAGGAGTGGCATGTGTGCTGTGAGACAAAATCTCATGGATTTCAGTGGGTTCTGAAGCCTCCGATTGGCTCAGCTTTGGGGAAGACTCTATCTGTTCTTTGCACATTGTGGATGCCTCTACAACGGGTTCAGTCGTAGTTAATAACCTCTGAGGGATCACAGTATCTGGGCTAGGTTGAGGCAAAGAACCCAAGGCAGATTCGAAATTTAGGGAAAGGTCAGATACTGATCGCTGTTGATTTGGTTCTGCTGAGATCTGCTCCTCGGGAACGATGCCGGGGATTTCACCAGGTGAGTATGATGTGTTTAATTTGATACTTGCAATGATGCTAGGATCGTCTTCAGCTGGCTCCATAACAGTTTCCTGACTTAATCTGAGCCTCGGCTCATCTTCCAGATCAGACACCGAGGTCCCAGTTGGCATTTCAGGAATAGGATTGGCAATCGGACTGGTGGCAACTTTTCTGCACATTCTCCGTGGAGGTTTAGGAGAGGAGTGCTTGAGTACAACCATCTGAGCTAATCTGTTTGTTGTTTTGTTGGACGGAAGACAGTGCTTGGTTTTGTCTGAGAGGAGGCTTGACTGCGTGGAGGCCGTAATGTCCTGAACCTCTACCGGGTTCAGCGAGTCAGCCGCACTCTCTGGACACGCTATTAGGCCTTGAGTCTCTGGTGATTGACCTACAGCCGCAGGTTGTGTGGGAGTAGACGTTCCCTCCGACGCGTCAGAGTCTATTTTGGTTTTTAGTCCCTCCCCCGTAGGCTCTTGGTTCATTGTTTCTGGTGCGTCCTCCCCCTCTGTCTGGCCCTGTTCTTCTCCCTCCCCGTTATTGTCAGTGCTATGCTGAGTGCCATCATTGGGACAAAGACTTGCATCTGAAATGGACTCTTTCTGCTGGGTTCTCGTCATGTGTTCCTCACTTTCATCTGGCCTACATCCCTGCTCCAGATTCTTGATATGTTGTGTTTCTCTTACACCAGACTCATCTGTATCTAATGATGCCGTCTGTTGCTCTCCAATACTTTTTATTTCATCCGGGGGCTCGTTCTTCTCAGATAATTCAATTGAGTCTGATTTGTCTTCCAGGTGGACCGGGTGGCAGATCAACGACTGTGGCATTTGCTCCATGTCTGTGTTGGCGTCAAGCCGCTGGGATTGCAACAAGTTTTTTATCTTCAACGAGCAGTGATGTAAGAGTTGCGCCTTCTCGGCTCGGTCCTCATCACCGGGATGTGCTTTGTCTTCTAAGCGTTCACAGAGTGGCTTCTTTGCATCCTCTGGTGACACCTGTTTTACATTTCCAAATTGTCCCAAAGCTTCTTCAACACATGTTTCTTGTACCTGGAGCTCAGTGTCCAACGTTTCATGCTCCTGATGCGGGGCAAGTAGTGTGTCGCTGGGTGATTCAACAGCTCTCGTCTCAGACAAGTTCACACTTGATTCCGCAACGTTGCTCTCCACAGCTCCAGAGCCGGACATAGATGATGCAACTCTACTCATGCTCTCTATCTCCTCTCCCTTGTGCTGTAGATAGGACTCAAGTAATCGATCCAGGATTATCTGGAATGAGTCCACGCTGAACTCAAACTGCCGCCGGAGCGCACTGACAAACTTGAGCTCCAAGTTCTTGCCGCTGTTGTTGGACAGCGAAATGAGGCTCCAGCGGTCGTGTTCGCCAAACACTTTAACCATCTTCTGGACGTATGCCTCCTTCATGGTGGCACTGCTGATACGCTCCCGGTTCACGCCAGCGGGCAGGCAGTCCAGCAGACAGCCAAGGACGGACTCCTTGATCACCTGCAAGAAAGGAAGTCAATCGACCGAGTGCCAGAACATGCGATAGCTTAACCCAAAAAGGGTTACATTGAACCCTTTTTGGGTTCCGCACAGGCAACAAAGTTGCTAGAGGAAAATACTTAGGATGAAAAGTATTAATGAACAATTCATACACAATTACCATTAGCGAGTCAAGAAGTTCTTACCAGAATGCTTAAGGGAAATGTTATGGAGTAAATGCCTAATTCTGTTCCTAGAAGACTATTGCGTGCATTCCTATGTATACTGTAAGATTTCTCAACCTGAACCAACACATGTATGATGTCTAACGAATGCCAGTCCTCAAACAGATAGCAAAGAGAGTGTCTAGGGAACGAAGCTAATACTAGTAGAAAATGTAATTCATGAAGCACTAGGGCTCGAAAACTAAATTATTTTTTAAAATGTTCCATTCCAAACGGTTCAAGCAGGTCTATATTTAACGTTTTCGTTCTCGGACCAGTTCCACCCCCAAAATATCGGTCCTGAACCGGTTCGGAACGCAAACATTTCGTTCGTTCTTAAAGTTCCTTATATTGTGCAATGTTACGTTTAGATATAGTTTATACAGATAACATATTTGGTGGACTTTCAAACTTCAGTGAAACTGTATTAACGTGAAAACAGGTTTAAAAACGCCAGATGGAGCCCCAGATGCATGGGGCTTGATGACTGACAGTGAAAGTTGGATGCATACCAACCGGAAATAGTCTCCCAGACATAGGAAATGTTCAAATATATAGGGAACAGAAGAAACAGTTTTGTGGATTTCATAATGTACCGTTTCTGTTCCGGAACAGTTGAAGAAATCTTCTTTAGTTTCTGCAAAATTCTGTTCGTTTTCGGTTTACGTTTTCGTTCCTTGAACCGGTTCAGAGCCCTGGTCCCTCCAAAACCCTAACCCTAACCTTAACCTAACCCTAACAAAATAAGTGCATGGTTTTGGGGATTCAAGCCTTATTGGAAAGGAGTTGTTTCAGAATGGCCCCCACTCCGAGATGTACCTGGAAGTCCTCTTGTTTGGGCAGCTCCACTCCGAAGATGATGTCCAGGTCTTTATAGCGGGTGCCGTTGTCTCGGACCAGGACGTGGCTGGCCGTGGAGCCGTTCAGACGCACGTCCCGCACCAGGATGCCCTGCCGCTCCAGCCGCGCACGCACCGCCATGATGATGTCGCGCGGCCGCAGCTCCAGCGTGGGGAAGTTCCCGCGGCCGTGGATGGGGACCACCTCGGACAGGACCTGGTCCAGGGCGTCCACCTGCTCCGCATTCAGGCTGTGGAAGCGCTGGCTCAGTCGCTTGTCTGCCATCGTGCTGGCGTTCCGCCGCTGTGCCGGTCAACGTCAGAACACGACAAAACATTAGCAGCTCGTACGTTACATTACTGTACTGCAGAGATGGCAAAAGTACCGGGGTTTCTTACTTGAGTAAGAGTAAAATACATTTGTAAAAAAACAACTCGAGACAGAAGAGATGGCAAGTAATGAAGTACAAATACTCAAGTACTGTACTTAAGTAAAATGTTCAAGTATCTGTACTTTTAGAAGTACCTTTTTCTGTGATTACTTTTTACTTGTAGTGAGTACATTTTTAACAAAAATATCTGTACTTCTATTCCTTACTTTTACCAAAACAGGCTCGTTACTTAAGTTAATAAGTGGATTTCATTTAGTCCCGAGATATAAGATACATTAGTCTAGGTTGTTAGTCATTTATTCAAACAATAACATTGACAAAGTAACATTGAAAAAAATGCATTTTACATACAATTTTATTTGTAGTATTTTGTACTTTATACTTTCAAAAATACTTTTGAGTACATTTTACAGCATGTACTTTTTACTTTCAAAAATACTTTTTGAGTACATTTCTGAGCCTAAACTTTTTACTTTACTTGAGTAGCTATTTGGATCAGTACTTTGTAGTCTTACTCGAGTTGTTTTTTTACAAATGTATTTTACTCTTACTCAAGTAAGAAATCCCGGTACTTTTGCCATCTCTGCCGCTAACCCTTGAAAGCGGCACCGTACACAACAGAATGTGCACCAACGTGGGTCATCCTGTTTAGGTCGAGCCCTGAGCATTCGTAGACGTTGTCAAAACCATTGTTTGGGTTGTGTGCCTCTGCTTCTTCTACCTTGTATTAATCTGTGCTTTATATGACCAGTTTCAGAGATCCACTTTTAATGATCGCTATTAAGGGTTTCAGTGACGTCGGCCTGCATTCAATCTGAGTAGTGATTTGTGAGTTTGTGAATTGTCATCCATCG
>OMKY01256509.1:1699-11812 GCA_900302395.1 Bregmaceros cantori
TTTAAAATAGATTTGATTTTAATATATATTTTTTACTTCCTCAAAAATGTTGCTACTGCACCTGCCCCCTGCCTCTGAAAATATGTTGCTATGTTTGCTATGTGTCTGTACAATTTATTAATTGTCATTAAGAAATAAAAAAAAAATAATAATAATAATAAAACCACAATTAAAAACCGCAATTAATCGCAAAGGTGGAAAAACCGCAATTTTTATTTTTGGGCAAAACCGTGCAGCCCTACCAGTTTCCGACTAATCCTATCCAATCAAAGATGGAAAAACGGCGCTGGCGCCGGAAAAAAGAACTTAAAAAAAAAAGTGCACTGTTGATACACCACTCAATTTAAACATGAACAAACAAAAGGTAGATAGGTGGTAGAAATGGTCCGTATCGAGAATATGAAAGAATTATTCAAGTTCATCCTTGCTACAGAGACCTCGCAAATCCCAGCCTATTGGTCCAGAAGAACATGTGACCACTCGGTGAGTAACTTTAAGTCGGATTTTGACTGTATTTCATCAATATTCAAAATTATGAACAGACGAGTGGGGTGATGTGTGATGGTCACAGACTGACACCTATTGGTCGGATTTTGAATCGCCGTGTGTTTTATGTGTTTTGTATCCTGGCATAGGCAACAGTAGGCAACAACTCCCACCAGTGTTTCGCACGTAAACCCGTCTATAGAAACCGTTTTAGGAACAGGTCAGTCAATCCAGGGCAGTCTTTGTACAGGGACATACATTATAAATGATCTCACAAGGAAGAATTGTATCACGCATGGACAAAACTGAACTAAGAATCGCAAAGCACGCTAGACGGCTAGTTGGCACAGAACCAAGCAGATACAGTGGCAGAACATCTGACAACAATCACCAAAGCAAGAAATGGGTAAGACACCGATGAGCCATCTAATTAATACCTAAGTGACCACAGGTGAGAGGTAGAAACGAGGTCAGCAGAGATGATGGACAATGCAGGTTTTGAACACTGTCAGGGATATACACTGACCTCTAGAGCTGCAACTGATTAATCGATTAATCGATGATAATCGATCAATCGACAGTGATTAATCGTTTCCTTACTTGGTCACTCCTCTGCTTAAATGTGTTGAATATGTTGTTCAACGTTTGCAATAACAACAATGTTTAAGGTTGATAATAACTACAGTTGTTGTTGTGCGCCGCAGTAGCTCAGTCTGTTGAGAGTGAGTAAACTGCGAAGCACACAAATGAATTCAAAGAATAAATGAACAGATTAATCGTCAGAAGCGATGGCCGATTAATCGATTATGAAAATAATCGTTAGTTGCAGCTCTACTGACCTCTACCGCACATACAAGAATACAAAATAGACTTTGACAAAATTGACAACAAAAAATTGGACAAGTCAGTAGTGGACAGCAATAAAAGTAAATGTGCCACATTAGAAACACAATATGCTAGCAGCCATGACAAAGATAGTGGTGCTAAAGATACCAGAGAAAAATTGGCTGTGTCCGTTCCCTATTCCCTATAGAGTGTACTATATGGTGGGCACGCCATTTTGTAGGGGTGCCCAATAGGGGTGTAAATCACACCTATAATGGCGATAGGATTCAGTATAGATTTCCTGACCCAACAATTTGGTTTTTTTTGATACTCAAGAATTCACCACGATACGATTTGATACGATTCTTCGATTTTTTTTTATTTAACCTGACAGGCAAGTTGAATTACGTCCTGAGCAAATGGGATAAAAATAGACCAGAAAAAAGATTGATACTCTTGCGGACGTTTCGATACATTGTATCGCCAGGTGTTGTATCGATATATCAATACAAAATCGATATTATTTACACCCCTAGTGCCCAAACACTCCATGCACTGCGGAAAGTAGTGAGCGTCGATGTACCCTGGACAAAGCAATATAACCCATGATGCAGCGGGAGTCAATAGCAACTGACACCAAATAGTTAAATGTAAGTACTTTTGACTTTTTGTGATTATTGATGAAATTTCATAATGTTATAATAATTCGGACGGTGCGCCGACTCTAGTGTCCGTGCACTATATAGGGAGTAGGGAAAATGGAGCGATTTCGGACCCAGGCAATGTTCATGCGCACAATATTATATAAAGTATAATATTAAAAAGTGTGCAATTGTTTCTTTAATTGTATGTTGTTGTACTAATATATATGTACACATATTCAATAGCACATGTCATATATATTAACTATAGTATGGTAATGTATGTCATGCCATGTCAATAAATACATTTTTGAAAGTGATATGAGATAGAGTGAGGGAGGGAGAGAGAGTAGTGCATGTGCACTATACCATATGTGCGAAGTGAAATTATACAGAGTCAACAGAGACGGTGTATGGAAATTAATGATGCAGTGCAGCGCTACACTTTTAACGTCTCTCGCTCTACCCGTCCTCCCCCTTTCTATCTAGTTCTCTTTCCATCCCTTCTCTCTGCTCTATTTCCTCGCGTTAGCGCTCTGGTGCACGTTGAGCACAACCGTCACCATCCTGGGAGCATCTTTATTCTGTATGAGGACGATTAAACCGACGGTGGAAAAACATGACAACGCGGACAGGACGAAGAGTCGTGGCGGGGACCACATGTGCGCAATTACATGTGATACTAAATCGCTGTAGTCTCTGTGAACCAAAACCATCATTGGGTTATAAACGTCATTTATACTAATAATGACACCACCAATATTTGCTAAGTTTTATACAATAATTTCTCATTATTGTTGTTTCCGGTTTGTCGCGTGTGCCCATGCGGCTCTCACCTCGTCAGACTGCGGCTGGTTGACTCGCTGGTTCGGCTGTTCCTTGGTCGCCGTCATCCTTGGGAAAAAAACTCGCCAAGTTATTTAAACTTGGTTTTCGCTACCACGGTGAGTGTCTACTACAGAACGCCCCCGCAAAACGCACACGAACCGCCGCGCAGAGTCGGGAATGCGATCCGCGCACCAGCCCGTGGATTATTACCAAGACGGAGAGGGCATGGAGGATGGAGTGGGGGGGGGGACGTAGCGGATGAAATCCTAGGCGGGAGGATGGAGCATCCGTCACGGCTCTAAATATCACACGTCTGGCTGAGAAAGCGGACCGAAAGGAACACACCAACACACGCGCCACGCGAGGAGGAGGGATGATGGGGACGAGAGAGTCTCTGCGTGTATGTGCGCGCGCGTGTCTGTGCGTGTGCGTGAGAGGAGGAGAGTGAGCGAGAGAGGGAGAGAGCGAGGGATGGGGTGGCGCCGAGTCCGACAGAGTGGTAGACTGTGTCAAACAGGAGGTGAAGTGAAACCGCAAAGGACACGCCGATTGATGAATAGTGGCGGAGTGTACAATGAGAAAAGAGAATTTAATAATTATATACAATAAGTAGCTTGATTGCAGAAAGATACAAATAAACTTGTAAAAATCGAATTGGCAGAAGTACTCATCCAAGTAATTAGGCCCAATTGTTAAAATGCATTACTATTCTTTTAAGCACAGTCATTTTTAAATGAAACAATGCATCCAAAGAATAGACGCAATTAAATCAATTATAATCTTGCTATTTATTCAACAAATAATAACAGCAGATATTCAATGTATTGTAATACTACCAAGAAACTTTGTTTGTTCACAAACCACTGAACAAAAGGATCATAACGACTTACATTCAATGTTGTGATCTTTTGTGGAACAAATGTGTGTGTGTGTGTGCGTGTGTGTGTGCGCGTGTGTGTATGAGATTGTGTTAGAGAGACATCTAGTCTGAAAGCCTTTATGCGTGTCTAAGATACTTCTTTTTCATTTCACTATACAGCGCTTTCCATTTGAAAACAAAGACTTCTCATTCCAACAGCCTGAACGGTGCTGTCAACTGCTCCAGGTGCTCCTCAAAGCAAACTACAACTGGACGAACAGCAACAATGTTGCAAGAATATGAAATTATTAACAATGTATGGAGCTTGGTCTTACCTCAGACTATGGCTGTGTCCGAAATCGCTCCCTATCCCCCATAAAGTGTACTTTATGGGGCGCAAGCCATTTTGTAGGGGTGTCCGAATTCTCCATGCACCCTATATAGTGCACTGAAAGTATCCCACAATGCACCGCAAAAAGTAGTGAGCATCGGATGTACCCTAGACAGAGCAATATAACCCATAATGCATTGCAAGATGTATTAAAATGATCTAAACTCCCAAAGGCGCGGCGGGAGTAAATAGGGACCGACCTCAGCAAATTGTTATAATTAAAAATAAAAAGGATTTCTGACTTTTTCTGATGATTGTTGTATTTTATAATGTATTTTTATAATTATATTTTATAATCATTTTGACGGCGCCTACTCTAGTGTCCGAAATCTCTGCCATTGTTGATCAGTACACTATAAGTGAGTGCACTATATGAGGGGGTAGGGAGTAGGGGATAGGGAGCGATTTCAGACACAGCCTATATTATTAGCTACAAAATGAAATGCAGAAATTAAATATCATGTACTGACTGAGCCTTTGTTGTGTAATTGGTGTAAAGTTACACCAGGAGGTGCTGCGGGACAACCGTCACACTCACAACGCACGATAGGTTGGATTCAGATCACATGGGAAACGGAGAGTTCCCAGAATGCAACAGGAGAAAAGGAGCATGGGATAGAACTAGAAAAAAACATGGCTGTGTCCGAAATCGGTCCATATTCCCTATTTCACGGGAAAAATGATCAACACACAAATACGTTTGGAATGTTTATTGAGCAGTTTATCGGGTCAGGAATGCAGTTTTTCATCACATCACGGGTAAGAGCTTCAAGGTAGGTCTTTCAGGCGTAGCCTGGGGCGCAGGTAAGAGCGCTGAAGGTATGACAGGCGAGGCCTGGACTCGGGTAAGAGCATTGAAGTAGGTATGAGAGGCGACGCCTGGGGCTCAGATAAGAGCATTGAGGTAGGTATGAGAGGCGACGCCTGGGGCTCAGATAAGAGCATTGAGGTAGGTATGAGAGGCGAGGCCTGGGGCTCGGGTAAGAGCATTGAGGTAGGTATGAGAGGATTGCGCATTGGTATTTGCGCGTGAACAAACATAACGCAATAACACCCACTTTTCATGCAGTCCGCCCCAATCAACTGGACTGTTCGAAGCTGCCGCTTGGCGCAGCAGATATCTGTGTGTGTGTGTGTGAGTGTGTGTGTGTGTGCGTATGTGTGCGTGTGTGTGCGTGCGTGAGCCGGATCTCGGAAAAAGAAAGACAGGCACACACACATACATAAAAACATACATACATACATACATACACAAACATGCGCGCAGGAGGCTGCTTCTGTAAAAAACATTTGAATAAATAATTGCAACAAGCACATGAAAACATCATTTAGCTTTGGATGCCCTGGAGCGCACAGTCAGCCAATTGCTCAGCGCTGCTGTCAATCACTAAGCTCACGGGTCCGCCCCCCAGTACGTACCAAGTACGTTCGTATAAGTGCGGTGAAAAATCTAAATAAATTATTTTCTGGGGCCTCCGTATACAGACGGTGCGTCTACCGTGCGGCACACGTATTTCAGTGCAATGGAGCATGCTACAACACTGACAACACATTTGTTTTGCTTGACAAAATAATCTGCAATGGAAACCTAGCGTAAGAGTGCTGTAGGTATGACAGGCAAGGCCTGGGGCTTGAATAAGAGCATTAAGGTAGGTATGACAAGCAAAGACAAAAATAAACAAAGACAGTATAATACTTGAGTTAACAGTTTTAGGATTTGTAATAATTAAAACTAATAAGAATTTGAAAGGGTTAAAACGGGATTGGAAAGGGAGGATGGGGGTGATCATGGGTGGGTTAGTGGATCTCTGTGCTCCGATGAGTAACTGAAAAATAGATCGGAGCCGGATCCCCCGCCCTCTGAAGAGACTGTGCAGAGGGAGGTGAGGGGGAGCCGTGCATAAAACAAGAAGACCGGGCCAGGACACTGCCACTCTTGAATAGTCGCCGGTAGAGACTGATTGGTGGTTGCCCCGTTTGGGGGTGTGCCCGAGGAATGAGCGGGAAAGATCCCGGAACAGAATATGGAGCGGGCAGGGAGCATGCTTGCGTGTGATCATCACCCCCGAACAGGGCCATTACATGGCTACTAATATGGGGCTATATATGACTCTATATGGAGGGCATGCCTCGAGACCTCACTGGAAACCTGTTCTGCTCCTGGCATTGTGCTCATTCGGCTCAATTCTTTCCTGGCTACAGAGTGACCCCTAGGAGCCTCCACCCGTTCCTGATCCAGCCCCGGTGGACTCGTTTTATGAGATGAGTACTGCTTCCGATGAAGACGCCATGGATGAACTTTAGATAGAGCCTGTCTGCCTTTCGCTGACCTCTAAATGGTCGATTTAAACTAACATAAAAAGACATACTTTTGAGTTGTAAATAAAGGGTTTTCAAACCCTCATTTTGCCTCCTTTCTGGTCAACTAAATTGTGTATATTAGACCTGTGACAGACCATTCTATACCCGTTACAGTTGTATGAATTAAATATAAAATCACATTGCAATTGTGTGGCCTGTTGATAGATCTTAGGTTTATCATACAACGTTGAGAAAAAATATATATATCCCCACCCATGGCTTAGACCCTCGCTTGGACTCAGTGGCAACGCAAAGCCAGTGTAACATAAAGACGTGCACTTTCCACAGTGGCTTTTATCAGTACACCACTTGTTCCACTGCACAGCTATTTCAGTCCAGAGTCTCTACAGTCTAAGACAGAGATCGATGCTTTTAACTCACCAATAACATCAGCAGTGGGTGAGGGAAGAAAGAAAAAAAGCACTAGGGACCAAAAAATATTGACTGTATTGGCTCTTTACAAAAGACGAACAGCCATGCTAGTACATGGCTTTTTGTGTGAATCTTTGCTTTGTATGAATTCTTGTGCTATTTTAAAAGGATGAGTGTGTTTTATTTAGTCAACTCAAACTCCAGAGAAGACAACAAAAGAAAGAGATCAGGCACGTATTGCATGATGAATCTGTGTTGCTAAAAAAAAACATACATACAGGAATGGAAGATTATTTTTTAACAAAACAAAGGAAACACTCTCGTTTATCATCAGAAAAAAATGCTTGTTTCTACCTGTTTCTGGCACTGAATGGGTTAAAAAGATTGTATTCCATTTGAGCCGCCGTCCTCGGACGGCACATCTCTGCCCGGATCGTCGGCATTCGTTCCCTGTGAGGGCATGCTATGTTTTCTTTTGAAGCTCAAGCCAGTGCTAATAATTATAAACGTTTTGGTGTTTATTTTCCTACCCTTGTTGAGAATTCTTTCCTGATGACGTCACCTGTGGAGTAGTCGAGTTTTCATGCTAAATATTACTTTTACTTGTTGGGATTAACAGCTTGGTTCATCTGCTTCCAGACCTCTCCCCTCCGGCAGACCAACGCCGTCTGCTGTCAAGCAACTTGAGAGGAAAAGATAAGTTACTTTTTGAACATTTCGTCATGAACTTTGAATGTCTATCTGAAGAGCTGCAGCAACCATGTTTGAAGCTTTTCCCCTTGAGAGTGAACTATTTATATGTACCACAACTTGTGAACTCCTACAACTTTGTTTTTGTTTTGTTATTATTTTTTTAGATAGTCCTTGGTGATCTCAAATTATGCGGCTTTACAAGCACCGAAACCTTTGTTTTGCTCTGCTGGGTTCTTATCATTAGTCCTCATGTGAATCATAACACAATTGTTTGAACTATTTATTTCAAAGTGACACGAGAAATGTTTGATTTCCTGGAGAAGCAGTGGCCTTGCTCAACATGGCAATTCTCATCATCAGCCAAAAAGTGGTTTGGAAAGATTCACGCCAGCGTTCCGTTTCATCCCATTCACTGTAGTCATCTTCCCATCATGAAGCCTATTGCTCTAACTCCAGAGCTCTCCCGCTACAGAAAAGACAAACATCACTTATGGATTCAAATGAGGCCACCAACAAACCTCCAGTTCTAGACAAACTATATGTACTTACTTACTTACTGCCCATTTTGCCTCCTGACAAGTAGGGCAGTAACCAAGGTTCTCCACTCTGGTCTGTTCTGTGCTTTTTTCTGGATACTATCCCGTGTGAGGCTCATAGATTTCATTTCTTTCTCAATAACAATAGAATGGACGTGTAATGGTAAGGAATACCGCTTAACCGTACATATACGTTTAATTCACAGTGTGTGCTACCACCAAAATGTCTGCCACCGCCAAGCTGCGATGTCACCATGCAACAGCCCTATTACAGTGCAAATTAGTCCAAAGCTGCACCCATGTTCTGGTTAATCTAACTAGTAATTAGAACAATGTACATTCCCAGGGACAAATTAGCAATGCAAAAAAGCACTGTTATCCATTTCTACACCCAATTTATTTAAGTGTGTCATTTTATTTCAGTGTCCCATCTACTCCTTAGTCTTTCACACAGCACAGCAATATGTTAATCCTGACCACATTTCAATTACACACCTTACCATACATTCAAACAGCTACCCAGTACATTTTGCAGTGTTAAATATGCAGTGTCAAAGTTCATTGACTCTTTCTGAGTTATTACAACAACGGAGGGAGTTGAATATTTACTAGTGTTGGTTTTAATTTGCAGAGTTACAAAGCACTGTGCCAATTAGACTCTGCAAAGCCCCGCCCAAAGCCCACCAACCTCGTCCTCTCTCAAACTTTAAAGACCGCTATTTTCATTGCATCATGACCCGTGCAGCACCCGACACTTGGCACGGACCGAGGTTCGGCTCGGACTCTGTTGCAGCGGCGCTGCCGACTCGCCGTGTCGTAGGCCCTCGCTGCCTTCGTTCGTTCAAATGCAGACGTCCGTCCCTTCACGGACGTGCCGGCACTGCTGTACAGTGTTAGCTAGTGTTAATTTTTTACTCAATTTTAAGTTAATTTTAAGAGGAGTTAAAGACTATGTAAAGAGTTAATTTAACACCAAATCTGATAAGGACCAAATACACTGAGATACAGTGTTGAATTTAACTCTTTAAGTGTTGATTTAACAGTGCAATATTTACTGTGTACTTTTCACTTTCCTTTTTTTTTTTTACACTTTTAATTTTGCATTTTTCATAGAAAAAGAGAGAGAAAGAAAAAATGGATTGAAACCTTAGAAATAAATACATGTGTGTTCAACAGATAAAATAATAAATGAAAGAAAAAAAATGGAAAGAAAACGAAAGAAAGAAAAAAAAGTAAATAAGAATAAAGATAAAAAGTACATAAGTAAAATGAATTCATATTGTCGATACGTATGAGGACCATTTTCTCCAGCGCAGTTCATATTTCTCCCTCTGAAGACGTAGTAGTCCTGTCATTTTCTCCATCATTGAGTAGTTTTCACTTTCAACTTTTCAAAGGCCACCCATCAACCGGGCTGTATGAGAGTGGCAGTGTTCCATTTATGCTCTTGAAATCCACTCCGCTGCTATTTCTGAACAAGAGGACAAGACAGCTACGCTAGGGGCCTGCAACACAGATGCACATATTATCACACGCATGGGTGCATGTGTGCATGAAGGCCAAACTTACACACCAATTGTCCCGTTGGTCTCTCCGGTCTAGAGACGCACAGCAGTTTCCCGCCGGAGCTCAAGGGGCAGTATGTTCGAGAAAGCTTACGAGAACTTTGCCGGCGCCGGCAGAAGTGTTTATATTAAAAAAACAAAACAAATTAACCCTTCGTCGAAGTTGTCTTTTGTAGTGTAGTTGCTCCTCGGTTTTTAAAAATAGCGCACTCCAGTACCGAAATGACAACACACACAGCCAGAAAGGTATGCCAAAGATCAATCACAGCTGGTTTTTCTCTGCACACATCCGCTTGAGGTCTGTGCGGGTTTGCAACCGTCTAACGTGTAGTCAGGATTTTTTTGAGGTGCGCGACGATGGTTGCAGAACTTCTGTGCGGGGGGCGTGGTCGCGCACAGAGACAGCTATGACGGTTGCAGGGGCTATGCGTCAGAAGCATGAAGCGGCCTTTATGAGTCAGTATATTAGCATAAAAACAATACACTAGCATAGACTCAAGGGACATAACCAAAGGTGGATCCTGAATGGTACTAATGGGTGTGTGTGTGTCGGGGG
>OMKY01256515.1:11133-26558 GCA_900302395.1 Bregmaceros cantori
GATGATGTCACAGCTCGTAGCCAATCAGGATAATGACGGAACAAGTTACATTTCAGTAACAATCCTCTCTTTTGATTCTACTCAACACCAATAACACTAATGGGTAGCACTTCATAATACGTGTCCGCATTTGAACATTAGTTACGCATTAGCTAAGCATTAGTTAAACCATCATTTCAACCTTAGTTAACCCTTAGTTAAGCATTACATCTTAATTATTTCGCATTACTTAATCATTAACTAATGATTTTCAGACCGTAATCTGGTTTACGGTGTGTTGGGTCTGGTCATGCCAGGTCTGAAGCCGTGCTTAATGCGTGAGGGCTGGTCTGAAAATCATTAGTTAATGATTAAGCAATAATTAAGATGTAATGCTTAACTAAGGGTTAACTAAGGTTGAAATGATGGTTTAACTAATATTTAGCTAATGTGTAACTAATGTTCAAATGCGGACACGTATTATGAAGTGCTACCAGGTTTTATAACATTTATGGTGTTATATTTTATACTACACTACTACAGCACAACAGCTGTATTATTGCGTGTATTTGGAACTACATGTCTAACATTTGGACTGGGGTCATTTTTTGCTGAATCTGGTAATTGTCTCAGCTCTATTGACCAGGTAAGGTCTCTCCTTCTCCAGTTCAACGAGAAGGCCGAGGCCGTGGTTCCCTGCTTCACCCACCTGGTCCAGGCCAACATCCGCAACAAGAACATCTTCAAAGACGCAGTCCAGCAGATGCAGGCCAAGGGAACCACCGACTACAAATCTGGATTCCACTTTGCCTTCAACCAGCTGCTTAACGTGAGTGCTTAGCTAGTCTGTCTGCCTATTCTCCTGAGAGACAAACCAGGGCTTGAAATGGAAATAATCTTTCAAATGTTCCGTTCAGAAAGGTTCAGGCAGGCCTATGTTTAACATTTTCATCCTCGGAACCGTTCTGCCACCACAATAGCGCTTCTGAACCGGTTAGGAACACATAAAAGTCCTGTATTAACGTGAAAACCGGGTTTAAAACGCCATTACATTTACGTACTCTTCTGTCCACAAGATGGAGCCCCAGGTGCATGGGGCTTGATTATCGTTTTTTTACCGGTTTTGGGGATTTCATAATCTTCTGTTTCTGTTCCAGAACAGTTGAAGAAAACTTTTTTCGTTTCCGTTTCCGCTCCTCGGAAAAATTCTTTAAAATTCTGTAAAAATTCAGGTTCAGAGCCCTGCCTACCACAGACTATGGGGATATGGTGTTGGTGCTTAGCTAGTCTGCCTGCCTATTCTCCTCCGGCTCCTGAGAAACAAACCGATTGAACGAGTTAGCTCGATGCAGTAACTGCAAGCCACGGCAGATCCTTCATGCTAACGTGATAGCTTTCCGACGGATGGATGCATTTGTCCCAGATTCGGTGTGTTAATGCTCTAGGGTAGGTTCATGACATTTACTATTCTAGAATGTATAATATGAGGTCGTATATGTTCATGTCTGCCAGCATTGTCTTCATATATTTTCTTTTTTTGTGAAACAATTTTTCATTTCACAGACCAATCACAGCAAAGTCATTCACATTATAACCCCCAATCCCCCCAGTGGTTTTTCAGTGTCCTGTTAGTGATCCTATTTCAGCTCTTCCGTTATAGCAGCTGCAGCTCCTTTCCATAAGTCCAGTGTATTTGCTGTCGCTCTGTTAATCCGTGCCATTTTCGTGGTGGCAGTTTGTGTGGCGGCAGCCAACATTGTACAATCAGTTTTTTTGCCGCCGTTAATCCAGCGAGCCATACCTTCCGTTGTTTGGTGTTCAAGTTTGAGTCGTGTTATTTTCTTATACATTTTTTGTGTCTAGTTCTACTTGTTTCCATCCTTTGATTCAGTACCACATTAAAATCTCCCCCGCACACCAGAATACCTTCTGCTTCCAGATTTCCAGAAGGCTGTATCACCTTATTGAGGAGCATATACATTAATTAAACAGTTGTCACCAGTTGATTTTGATTTCCATTTTATCAACAGATACGGATCATACGTCCTTTCTTTATCACAGACTTCCTTACAATTCAAATTAAACTTTTTGATAAGAATTGTGTCAATTAAATTCTCCATACAAACACGCCTAGATCCATCGATTACATATTGCATATTTGTCACATCCTCAGAGGTCCGTTTAACGCCCAGTTTTTGCGTTTACGTCGTGGCGCCTCTGAACGTTTTATCTCTCTCTCCTCCTGGCTTCGTCCGCCTCGCTCGCCCCCCTCAGAAGACGAACGTCCCCCGGGCCAACTGTAACAAGATCATCATGCTGTTCACCGATGGTGGGGAGGATCGCGCTCAGGACATCTTTGTACAGTACAACTGGCCCAACAAGACGGTTAGTAGCAGTCTATGGTTAGTAGTGATGAGTTTGTGATTCGGTAACGCTTCATTTTACGGTACACTTATTACCAGCTAGTAACTACTTGGTAACTACAAGTTAGTAATCAACATTCATTGAATAATTACAAGGTAGCTATGCTGCTCCTACCAGGTTATTACTTAGCGTTTACTAGTTGATATATTGGCAACAATCAGGATATTGCCATGTAATTACTCGGTAAATATTGATTACTACCTTGTAATTACCAGGTAGTTACCACTAGTAGCTGCCAAGTAATAACCTGGTAGTAACAGCATAGCTACCTTGTATTTACCAGATAGTTACCGTGTAATTACATGGTAATAAGCGTACTGTAAAATAAAGAATCACCAAGTCAAGTCTGGCTGCCATTCGACCAGTGGCTCTGGCTCCTCCCTAAACGAATCATTGTTTAAAATGTCTTTTTGTGGAATTACTACCTGCGCCGGGGCTGCGCCGCGGGAGCAGGTTATGTTTTTGGTCACGTTGGTTTGTCTGTCTCTCTGTCTGTCACCAGGAGAACTGAAAAAGTTGTGCATGGACCTGGATGAAATTTTGTAGAGTTGTTGGAAATGGCAAACGGAAAAAGTGATTACATTTTGGTGCATTTCTATAGCCTATAAGTAACTTATAAGTAACTTATAAGTAACCTGGTAACCACCTTACCAGGTAGCAACCGGGTAATTACATGGTAATAAGCATACGTAAAATAAAGCACTACCGTGCTGCCCAGTAGCTCAGTCGGTTAGGCAGTGCACTGGAAAGCACGCATATGCCTTGATGGCGCGGTGAGTCGGTGGTTCGAATCCCACCACCGACGTATTTCCAGCATGTCTACCCCCCATCTTCACCTGTTTCCACTAACCCTAATAAATAAAGCTTGGAAAAAAAACAGCCTGAGTGGGCTGGAAAAAACATTAAAAAACAAAAAAACAATCGATTAATCGGTTGAATAATTTTTCCGTATAACAATTCCCCAAATTATTACAGGAAGAGAAATGAATGCTGTTGAATCTAGTCCATTACCATCTAATGTAGAAAGATTAACTCCCTCTGACAACAAAGGTATTACAAGCAGGGCTCCGAAGCGGTTCAAGGAACGAAAACGAAAACAAACGGAATTTTAAGGAATTTTATGAGGAACGGAAACGAAAAAAGATTTCTTCAACTGTTCCGGAACAGAAACGGAACATTATGAAATCTACAAAACCGGTTAAAAACGTTTTTTTCTGTTCTCTATATATTTGAACATATTCTATGTCTGGGAGACTATTTCTGGTTGTGCATCCATCCAACTTTCACTGTCAGTCATCAAGCCCCATGCATCTGGGTTGTGGACAGACGAGGAAGTGAATGTAATGGCGTTTTAAACCCGGTTTTCATGTTAATACAGTTGCACTGAAGTTTGAAAGTCCACCAAATATATTCTGTATTAACTATATCTGAGCTTAACATTTCACAATATAAGGAACTTTAAGAACAAACAAAAATTGTTGTGTTCCAAACCGGTTCACGACCGATATTTTGGTGGCGGAACAGTTCCGAGAACGAAAACGGTAAACATAGGCCTGCCTTGACCATTGTGAACGGAACTTTTTAAAAATAATTTCGTTTTCAAGCCTTGGAGCAGAGACAGAGATCTGAACGTTGTATTTATAGCCTCAGACGAACCGAGCTACACAGCGTTTTCTGACCGCGTGACACGCATAACAATGTGATACATTTGCTGGAAAATAACCATTGTTTTCAAAAGGTAAACAGCCTCCAGGGCCCGCTAAGTCCATTTAACAAGCTAGCCGGCGTGATGGGTGGCTCATGTTACCTGCACTGGCCACGGAAGAGGTGACGAGACACGGTAGAAGAGAGAAGTGTAGCAGTGAATAATCATTACATTTCACTCTTTCCGTGCTGCCGAGTAGTAGCCAGAACCAAACGCATCGTCCACACATCACACATCACTAGACGCTAGAATCCCAAAAACGATCTGCCTATTTTGTAAGATTAAGGTTAGGATTGGGTACGTTAAGGTTAGGGATAGGGTTAGGTTAAGGTTAGTATTAGGGTTAGGGTTGGGGATTAGGTTAAGGTTAGGTGAGGGGTATGTAGTAGGTTAGGGTTAGGTTGGGGGTTAAGTTAGAGATTGTGGGCTAGGGTTTTGTACCCTTTCATAATATAAGCGGATCGTTTTTGGGATTTGCACCTTACATCACGGAAAATAATACGCCAGAATTATCCAATTTAACGTCAAGCGTCTGGTAAAACCAGGGTCGTAAACCGCTAAAAAGAAATGTGTCAATCAAATTGTGTTATCCAATCACAGCACAGTAGGTGGGCATACTTTTAAAATATTCAAATCGGGCAAACCAATCACGCGAACCAAACTCCGCGCACGTCTCACATAGCCTGTACAAAGATTTTCCCAGACCCAGAACCGTTGGTTCTGGTTCTGATATATATATATATATATAAACTCATTGTATTTATTTTGCATAGAAGACACACATCATTATCATACATTATTAATTATGATTGATCTTGCACCAGTTGCAATAAATATTATATAGGCCTACTATAGTACAGAAGATGAATGACTGAATGTATTTCATTAGGTACGTTTTCCTTATAACTGTAAAAGAACGGACGGTTGGATGGCGTCTTTAAGCAACAGCCTTTGTAGAGACCGGTGACAGAGGCCCTGACATTGATTATAGCTTGTGTCGACCCCGCCCCACCATTATTCACCGTAGTGAAATATGGCCGTTTGCGTCACTGTCTTCCTAAACACTGTGTCAGCGCGAACGCAGCGTCGCCGCCATCCGACGCGGTTCTCTCTCTCTCTCTCTCTTGCACTCTCTCTCTCTCCCACTCTCTCTCTGTCTCTCTCTCCGCCAAGCGCCGCGAGCAAATCACTTGAACATCGCGCGCACCATTACTCACACAATAGGAAGAGTAGAGGGGGGGAGCCTGATTTTTCCCAGACCCAATGCAAGTGTGTAGCGATGCGCGATGCGAGGACGATGCGTTGGTTCTGACTCGCGAGGCTAGCCGAGTAGCTAAATTGTCTAAGTGCTGCGAAGCACAATGGTCCGGTGAGTCGAGGGTTCGATTATCCGCACTGACAGATTGCCCACATGTCTCTCTCTCTCTCTCTCTCTCTGCACTGAGCGCCACGCACAAATCACTCGGACATTGCGCGCACCGTTACTCACACAATAGGGAGAGGAGTAGGGAATTGAGGAGGGGGAAGTGGGATTCCCCAGAGAGATGCCACTGTTAACCACACAATGGGGTTATGTTTGGGGAAAAGGCGTTTGGGGTGCGGAGAGTGTGTGTGGGCTGTGGTGAAGTTCACATTTGTTGGCGCTGGCCAATTATAACTGTGGTTTGAACGAGCTGACTATTACTGTGTGCTGTGGCTGCAGGCTGTTTAAATGGTTCAACGCTTTTGGAGAATGTGTGTGTGTCTGTGTGTGGTTGTGTGTGTGTCAGTGACTGATTGTGTATGATGATAATAATTGTTGTAGTAGTAGTAGTAGTAGTCGTAGTACAGTAGTGCATGTGTGAGCGTCTTTGTACGAACAGCATGTGTACTCGTATCATTGTGTGTGTGCCGGTATGTGTGTAATGAGTAGGAGTGCGAGTATGTATAGTGTGCCTGTGTTGTAGTTGTTGTTGTAGTAGTAGTAGTCAGATCCTGGCAGAGTAGCCATAAAAGTAACTTCAATAAAAGTATTGTTATCTCAGCAAAATATTACCCAAGTAAAAATAAAAAGTAGTCGTCCAAATATTTACTTAAGTAGTGGAAGTACTGAGTAACTCTCAGTAAAAAATATGAAATCTTTTCTTTATTGGTGATGTTTTCTCTGTATGAAATACATAGGATCCTGCGAGAATATGTGTCTGTGGCCTAAATTCTTCTCTCTAGTTTTGCTTTTAGGTTGCATACATTCCTCAGCAGAACCAACAACAATCTAAATAGCAGCTCCCAAGGTAACTGCTCTTTACCTAACAAAAAACCTCCTTCCGGCAGAGCTCGCTCTCCTTTGTCGGCCCAAAACTCTGGAACAGTCTAAGATTAAAATTATGAATCCTCAGAGCTTCATCAAAGCCACAATGTGCAAATTTGCCAGCATTAGGTCCTAGTCGCTCCCATCTGAGGCGAAACGAGTATGGCCACTGGCCCGCCCTCCCTGCTCCACCCCGTATCGCATACATGGCCCTAGCCTCTAGTAACCTGTTTTAACTGCTTTAACTGCTTCTACTTTGTTTTTAAATTGTTTAAGGTCCCTACCGGAGTATGTATACTCCACCCACGGACATCCGGGTGAAATATAGCAACTTTGCTAAGCCCGACTTATGCTCGTATCGCATATCTCATACGGAAATGTTTAATGGCTCTGTACTGTCTGTCCTAAAATAAAATTAATTCATTCATTCATGCCTCATACGCGTAAAGAAAAAGCAAATATTTGGTCTAATTAAATGTTCTTTTAAATTCTGACTCAGATTTTCATTCACTCCAGTTTTTAGCAAAATAACCAGGCAGAGACAACAGTACTATGCTAAACGTGTGCTACCGATAGCCAACCCAAGTCACTACCACTGAAATATATCTGCTATGCACGCAGATCCTGCTTCGGCCCCTAATGATCTTGTTTTGGAATTTATTAATCATGAGTTTGCTCCGCAGTGGGGAGGATCTCAGTGAGCAGCGGAGGAAAAAAAGGCGTCTGCATTCGGTTGGACGCTGCGGGGCCTGCCAAAGAAGCGCTGGCAGACTATCTCTGACCGGCAGACAGCAAAGCAGGCGAGCCGTCGGCCTGCGCCGCAGGAAAACGCAGAGGCGCATATGTTGTTGTTTGGTGTCTTCTGCAAGGAAAAATATCTCGGCCGGCGATCAAATACTTCAGAGATAAATCATATAGATGACATGCACGTTCACACACACACACCCATTTCATTATCCGTTGTACTACAAATATAACACCTCCTAGTCCCAGGCCGAAATAATGAGTGGAACGCCAGATAATATTATGGATGTAAACAAACTTTATTCAACCCAATGGGGGAACTACATTGTTTTGGTTCCGAAGGAGAAATACTGAGAAATAGACAGAGATGGCAACAGTACTGGGATTTCTTACTTGAGTGAGAGTAAAATAAATTTGTAAAAAAAAACGACTTGAGTGGGATTACAAAGTACTGATCCAAATATTTACTCAAGTAAAGTAAAAAATAGAAGGCCCTGTTTTTTGTTAAAAATCTTCTAGAGTAGAAGTAAAAAGTACTCACAGAAAAAAGTACTTCTAAAAGTACAGATACTTGAAAATTCTACTTAAGTACAGTACTTAAGTATTTGTACTTTGTTACTTGCCATCTCTGGAAATAGATTTACCACCACCACATCTTCTATAACAGTCAAATGACCCAAGTCATTTAAAGGACCAAGTCATCTTCCTAAACAACCTTCTACGACAGGGCTATTCAACTGGCAGCCTGCGGACCAAATCAACTTTTTCTGGCCCACGGAAGAATTCTGAGAAAGTGGGGAAAATAAACTTTTTTGGGGGGTCAAACGGGTAACTGAGATTCTGCTCTTTACCTCAACAGATGCACTAGAAATGTGTTGTTGAGGGTTGAAGCTAACTGAGATTCTGTTCTTTACCTCGACAGATGCACTAGAAATGTGTTGTTGAAGGTTGAGGCTAACTGAGATTCTGTTCTTTACCTCAACAGATGCACTAGAAATGTGTTGTAGTTTAAGTGAGCTGCTCCTGTACCTGGTTGTTCTGGCAGTTGAGGTCAGGCCTCAAAACGTCTTGAAAAACACCCATGTCGTCATTCCAGGTATAAAATTAAATTTACTCAAAAAATAACATTTGCTAAATGTGAGAATATGGCACCTGCTGTGTTATTGTTTTCTACTGCTATTTGCTGCTGTCCACTATCATGCCCCGGCCTTTTGAAGTGTTCTTCATTTTCACTTCCAGTGAAGTGTATGCACACTGCCGCTAGTGAAGAATCAATAGTGCTGAAAGTGTTTATGGAATAAATGTAAAGTACTAACGTCATTTCTGGCAGGCCATGATAGTTAAGAAGCTTGCTGCCCTCCCATTCATTCATTCCTAATTGATCCAGGTGTATCCCCTCAGCTGGTTAACTCTCTCCTCTAGCGATTGGCCGGACTTTCGGCACACCCTATAAATTCTACCCGCTCCTAAACCGTGTACTGCTTTGTTTTGCTACCCACCACCTTCCCCTGCTCCACCACCAAGATGGAAAAAGGTGTTTTGTATGATGTGACATGTTCTCTTGTCACGTCGCTTGGCTCTGTTCATTCTCACCCTGCGTGCTGGGGTGAGAAGCCCCGAAACTACTGCTGCCTTCTCACCCTGTGTGCTAGGGTGAGAATTCTCTACACTACTGCTGCTCCCTGAATTAGTGCTTTTCTATGGTACTCATGGAAATAGGGGAGTTCCTCCGAACAGAGCCATACCACCAAGTTAATTCTAATTTACAATAAAAGAGCTGCTTAATAATCTTCTGTTGTGTTTCTTGACTAAAATGTTCTGACAGAAATAGGTATGACTCTCTTAAAGTGAAAAACAGACCATGGCCCTCCACTGGAGGAGTTGGTGTATTGCCGGTGGTGTGTTGTGTATGAGCCTCTCGCGTTCAAGGCAAAGAGTGATGAGACGTACTTAAGGTTGACAACACCCGTTGGTCCGGCTATTTTGAGCGTCTCGTAAACAGCTAGCTCGCCTCACAGTTAGCATTTAGACAGGATACTAAATGTTTAGCCCCTTCTGCCCCCACCAGCCCACACTCCCCATATAATCCCCCTTTCACGTGCATCCCACACACCAGGGCTGAGGTCAGCAGGGGACTTGATGAATTGAATTGATTTGAAATGTACTTGGTTCTACACGCACCGTTGTGAGGCATATCGGACGCACCAACACTGTGCAAAGGAAACGCAACTCATTTCACAAATATTTTAGGTAACTTGAATGGAACCTGAAAGGAAATGTATCGAACACACCCTCGTCCCGTCCGGAATGCAGTCGATGTTCTTCTCGTCCAACGGCAGCCATGAAGACGGCGTCTTTTCATGTCGTTGGATTGCGGTAAGGTTCCATTTTGGGGGAAACGAAAGAAATGTAACTTTCGCGAGGATGCTTCACAGCCTTTAACGCAGCGATTCTCAGGCATGTCTGCTCTCAGCAGCACTTGCGCGGCGTGCGCGTGCAAAAATGTAAACAACTCCACGTGTATCCATGTGACTCTTGTTCCCAACTAATATCTAATATAGTTGTTTATAACTAATATAAACAACTCCAGTTAGAAATCACTTGACATGCCCCTACATCATCTATCTGACAATATGCGTGTTAATGGCACAAATTTGCCATGACATGTTTTCTGGGCATCACTAGGAGAGCCCAGCACAATGAGAATCCACAAGCAATAAAGATATGAAGAGGTGGGGGTTTACCCGTGGCGCTTGCGCCACTTACCAGAGATTAGCGATAGGGGGCGATACTGCCCCGTAAGAAAGCTACGAAGAAGAGCTAATGCGAATGACTAGCACCTGTAGCTATTCATACTGCAGGCTGTGTTCGATGCCTGCTTGCATTATTCTGGACCAGAGGCTGAGTATCTTGCTATTTCACCATTCAATAGTTAACCCCTCTGCCTCTTAAAGCCTAGCGGTTATGGTTTCTGCCGACAGGCAGGTGTTAATGCTAAAAGCGATCTTTTCCACACCTATCTGTAGGTGCCTTTGTTATCGCCATAATGTGCAACTCAACAACTCTGTAGACTCTTCTCCAATCCTCATTGTTTGGAGAAGGGCCGGTTGGTCAACTGGGGCTCAATGCCTAGTAGGCATTGTATCCAGTACCACCAAGCACGCACCTTTTAACATGCATCCATACATCCATACTTCCATACTTCAATGGTAGTTCTAATAACTACCGCCAGGAACCCTAACAATGGGGGTGACTTAGAAAAAGCAGAGTAAAAGTTGCCATGATGGGGCCTTGACGATGCACCTCATCAAATGTTTTTTTTTGTTCTCCATCTCTGCGTCACCCCCACATCCTCCCCATGGCAGCATCACTGGTCCATGCGAGCATCCATCTTCCGTCCGCCATCAGCATACATTCCCCGCGCTGATGCCAAGTTTACTTTGGGTCCTATCTATCTATCAGCACATATAAATTATTACAGGAGACAAATCGATCTCCTGGCTCGCTGCACTCCCACCACACTCTCTCTCGCTCTCTCTCTCACTCTCTCTCTTTCTGTGGCATTCTGTCTCTCTGTCTCTCTCTTTATTTTCTATTCCTTTCATCAACTTTTTTCCATCGTTGTCTCTCTTATTTTGTTTCCTCTGCTCTCAACCCATCCTTCTAGCTAACTCTTTGTTTTTTGCTCTCACTGTCATTCAAATCTCTCATCATTTAATTCGACAATTATAACTGTAATACTGACCACGAGAATGTAGTGACAACAGTTACTATGTGAAGAGATTACTGTAATCTGATTACATGTTATGTTACTCCACAACCCTGTGGACGATGGCACGGGTCCACCTTCCATGACCACAGTGACATTTGCTGTCCCAATATGTGGCCTCGGTGTTCTCAAGACATTTGGCGCCCACGCCCTAAACACACGCTCTCACACACACATGGACACACACACACAGGCACACACACATAGACACATGCACACACACACACGCTCTCTCTCTCTCTCACACCTACATACACACACACTGACACACACACAGACACAAATACACAGACACATGCACACTCTCTCTCTCTCTCTCTCACAGACACATACACAATCACAGACACACACAGACACACAGACACATAAACACACAGACACATAAACACACAGACACACACACAAACACACACGCAGATACACAAACACACACACACACAGACACACACACACGCAGACACACAAACACACACGCAGACATACTCTGTGGAGCAGTCGGTTAGACCGTGCATTCAGCCCAATACCTAGTGTTGTACCTGTGGCTTAGTACACGCAGCGCCGTGAGATTGCTTTCCCTCCCAGAGATATATATATATATATATATATATATATATATATATATATATGTATGTATGTATGTATGTATGTATGTATGTATGTATGTATGTACAGCAGATCCACTAGTCCCCACTTCCTAAGACCCCTTTCCCACAAATGCTGTAAAGAAAGCCCCTTTTCCACTGGGTTACTTATGGCCAGCACGGCACATTTCACATGCACAGCCACACCAAAAATCGCTTCTCCAGAAGGTCAAATCGGCCAGGCCTCAGGACCCGCTCCGATGTGGGTCCAGAATCGGGCCGCGCTTGGCCACGTTTATTGGTCGTTGATTGATCACACTCCGAGGGGGTGACGCAATCGGGCCGGCCGAACCGCGAGGTGTCCGCACAGTGTACACCTGTCTTCACACACAGTTAACGTCGTGCACGTGAACGAGTATGTGATGACTCGTATCCGAATTAACACAAGCAGGCGAGCGCGCTGATAATGCACGCATAATTTACCACGTGCAAGTACGCGTCGGCGCGGAGCCGTTGCGCAACACGGACGTCGTCGTGGCGGCTTGCACATGGACACGGAATATAAAGAGACAATTGGACATTGGACTTGTGGAGGCAAGGATCATTATTATTATTTTTCTCTCAGCCGTATTTGACACTAGCCGAGAGTGTGAGTGAGAGAAGCGTGTTTGTAATATTTTTAAATTGTTCTGAATGAACAATTAAAAATTAAATAAAGGAATCAAAAATCACAAAGACATGGGGTCTGGCCCTGTGGCGCAGGGGTTAAGATCGCTGCACCAAGCCAGCCCCGTACATAGTATTGTTGCGGTGGTTTAGATGGCAGCACATGCAAAGTGTGTCATATACCGCACGTCCACTCGTCCCTGCTCTCACTTCGTCCCGCTTTCACACTAGTCTGGCGGACCAGAATCAACGCATCATCCAGGCATCGCACATCGCTAGATGCTTGCATTGGGTCTGGGGAAAATCAGGCTTGGTGTCGGTATGGATTAAATTGGCCAATCAACGGGGACATGGGTGTAGTTTGTACGGGCTACGAAAGACGTGAGCAGAGTTTGTATAGGCTGCGCAAGAAGTGGGCGGAGTTTGTACGGGTTACGCAAGACGTGGGCGGTGTTTGGTTTTCACGCCTCCACACCTCTTGTACCGCCTACTTTGCTGTGACTGATACAGTGTACTGCACCTAGGATACATATGCATGTGTTTATGTACACAGACATTCAAATGTGGTGCACACACATACTTAAACACACACTCGCACAATCATGCAAGGACAACGCGTGTGTGTGCATGCATTCTAAAACACGCACGCACATATCTCCGCACGTAAACACTCTTGTACATGTGTGCACAAACACACACCTGCAGATACACACAATACTAGCCTCCCTCTGCTCGTACACTCTCCCAATCTCATTTATTTGGGAGGTAATTTAGAATTAAGAAGGGAAAAAACAACAACATGTGCATACAACGCCGACAGATGGTCCGGCTTTTGGCAGTGGACAGAGAGTTAGAGCTCTCTAATCCAATACGGGGGCTATGGCCGTGAACCACGTGGCCCGCTTTCATCCCGCATTCATCTAACAGGTCATTAGCGATAGTCAATTTGGGGCTCGTCTGCGCTAAAACGTGATTTGAAAACCAAGTCACACTCACAAGTGAAAATCCATGGGTAGAGACTGTATATAAAAATGGACACCGCGTTCGTTTTGATGTCCGTGCCTACTTCCGGGTTGGTATGGGGTATGGGGCCTTGGTGGAGCCTAGTCACAGAAAACCGATCCCTATGGGAATTCCAATACAAATATTCCAATCTTAGCAGCCTGTTTTAACCTATTTAAAGATCTTTCGTAATAGATTTTTTTAAATGTATATTGTCAGGATAATTATTGGTTAATTGTGTGAGGAGGGGGAGTCATAATTTCACAAATGCATCAGATTTGGCGTTAATATTTTGTATTTCAGTTCCCATAGGATCCTGACTCTGTCGTTGGCGCCCCTAGCATAGACAGTACCATCGGAAGAAGTCGTGTGTGGGGTGTCTCTCTCTCATATACTGTATAGCTATCTCTATCTTTCCTTGTCCCGTATATACGGGTACTTTCAACAATGACAGCGTGCAGTCGGCGGCGCAACCTGAGTTTGCTCACAGCATTGGGATAACGTCATGCACGCTGCGTCTTCTTTATATACAGTCTATGGATGACGTCATGCACGCTGCGTCTACTTTATATACAGTCTATGGTAGAGAGACGCTGTTGCGTCCTGTTAGAGTAACTGTGTGTGCGAACCACATTTTTGGGCGCATTTTTACGGACTGCAAACCAAAATCCATAAACATGCCCCCGAAGCGACTGCGCTTTGCTATGACGCTTCACACGCCCCGCCCATTGACGTGTCATGCCCTACGCATCGCCAAAGGATGTAACGTGGACAGCAACTTAATGTGCAGCCGCCACACTTGGCACACACTGACTGCACCATCTGCGCGCACACACAGACTGCGCGCTGAGCATTGCATCCACACTCTTTGGCGCTGATTGACGCTGAAATACATGCAGACACACACAGACAACGGGGCGTCCGAGAGCGCGCAATATGGACTTTTGTGGAAGTTGTTCACCACGATTCAGCGGAGAGTTGGAGGAGCAGCAGCAGGCAGACGACTGGAATACGAATGCGCATGGCGGTTGGATTACAATACTAACTCTTGGGAAGTCTATGTGGGACCTAGAATGTTTGACAATAACCCGGGGAGACTACGTGGGACTCCGCGATAACTGTTGGATACTGTATTGCAGGCGTGTGAGACAGATGATCACGCCGAGTGTGGCATTGAAGCTTTCCATCAAATTGGTTCACTCAAGGGAAATGCTTTTTGAGACTTCAATTGCCGTCCACTGGCCAAAACTAATTATAACTAATTAATAGATATTAGTGGTCTGTTGGGTTGGGAAGGGGGTAAACTTTGGATTACTTTTTAAGAAAAAAACAACAACACACATGCACTGCGTCACGCTTCCTCATCCGCTTGCTTAATATACAACACAACACATGCAGGCTGCAGCGTTCGTCACAGATGAGTTGTGTTTGGTTGCAAAGCGAAACTTCATGTCCATTATATGGAATTGAGTCAAACTGTGTGTGTGCGCGCGTGTATGTATGTGCGCGCGAGTGTGTGTGTGTGTGTGTGTGTGCGTGCGCAGACGTCTAAAAAGCCGGCGGAACGAACGCGCGATCGTATTTCACCATTTCAAAACACATGGGATTAACACGGGACTTTTGGACCGATTAGGAAATGATGCGAAACCAGCTCATTTCAACTGTTCGAGTATCCTGTGCCGCCCGCGCGAGTTAAATCCAGCGCTGTTCAAGGCGCGCTCAATGTTTCTCTCTGTCCGCCCCCCCTTTCTCGCCCTCTGTTCGTCTCTCTCCATTCGTCCGTCAGTCTCTCTTTCTCCCACTTTCTACGTCTCTCTATCGCGCTCTCACTCTCTGTCCGTCTCTGTATGTCTCTCAACCAAATTGTTTTAAAAATATCTAAATGAATAGTAAACGGAAAACTTCATATATATTAGATGGATAGATAGATAGACATATACATACATATAGATATACATATATATATACATATACATATAGATAGATAGATATACATATATATGTGTGTGTGTGTATGTGTATATATGTATATACACACACTGTGTGTGTTTGTGTGTGTTTATATATATATATATATATGTATATATATGTATGTATATGTGTATATATATATATATATATATATATATATATATATATAAAATAAAAATGTGCGTTTAAAAAAATCCAAGATCGTGATAAGATCGTGATATGCACTAACTAGATCGTGATCTACTTTTTTTTTTCAAGATCGAACACCCCTAGTTCTGATCCTGCAAAAATTGGTAG
>OMKY01256516.1:18246-29265 GCA_900302395.1 Bregmaceros cantori
CACCATGAATCAGCTTTACTTCCCCATGTTGCACATGCAAGCAATATTCACCCACATTACCAAACTGAGTTTGTAGACACTCCAGTGAACACTGTTACCTTTTTTTTAAAGTAACTAAGCAAGATTCATACATTTTTGATATTTTGAGTGTTTTAGTGTGAAGTGTAGTGAGAAGGAGTAGAGAGAGAGAGAGAGAGAGACACACCGACACACACACACACACACACACACACACACACACACACACACACACAGATACCTCCTGCGCCGCTTTGTGGCTTGCGTAGCCACGTGCAATTGTTGACAAATATCATGCAGGGGGCGGCCTGCGTGAAAAGTGTGTTATCGCGTTATGTATGTTCACGCGCGAATACCAATGCGCCGCACAAGCACGTGTGTGCTTGTAGTGTTGAGTATGGAAACGCCAATCTTCCAACCGGACCGTATACGGACCTCTCTGTAGTGGAAACCTAGCGTCACGCTACGGATACAACGTACTGACAGGCATGTGCAACATTGTATGTTTTCTTGACTTAATTTGTCATGCTTCTAAACAATATCCTTCCAGACATTAGATGTGGACTTCTTCCAAGCGACCGTTGAGTTCATGTTCTTGTCTTCTCCTCGTTCTCCTGACCTTGAAGCGCTACATCCGCTCTTCCTTGGGTATTTCTCAATATGCTGACATCTGCAGACTCGACCTGCTGTTCTATAGCGGGTCCTTAGTCCACCAGCTCTTAGATGGCCCACTTCTCTTCCAATGGTTCTCTACATTCACCTGGGGCTTTATAATAATAACAATAACAATGCAAATACAAACAATGAAAATACAAACAATGCAAACAATACAAATAATAATAACACAAATAATAATAATACATCATTTATTAAATGCAATTTAAAAAATGGCCCACATGGCTTACCCCTGAAGTTTTTGATGATGTATATCGTTCACCACCTTATGTTCCCAGACTATTACTACTCCCAATAAAATTGCAGATGAAAATCAAACTGATAATTCATCCAACACCCCTATACTCTGTACCTTATGCATTCTGCAGATGGCGGCACTTTTTTCCTTTGAGTATCTATCTGGCTTATCTAGGTGCCTACAGATCAATGGCACAAAGTTTACATGGCTGTTTCTGGGTGTGCTCAGCCATAGCCATCAATGTGGAATAAGGTGGGGTGACTCTTTTTAAAAAATGTGCATAAAATCTCAGGAGATTAGTGTCTGTAATGCTGATATTGTATGATTTTACATGTCGCAAAGGGTTTTCTGTAGGTCTTGGCTGGCATTTAGTCCCGCACTAGAACATTTGGGTGTGGAATAGCACAGCGCAAGTTACCACCACCCTTTTTAAATAACGCGGTAGGTGTGCGCTCCCGCCGAATAGAAATGTTGAAAAATAGTCAAAATCATGGCGTAATAAATGGCACCGGAAGTGACGTTCAAACTAGAACTTTAAGCGGAACTGCCCACTGAACTCGTCTTCAGAATGTCCTCTTGTTTGTATTGGGATTTGTAATCATGCAAATTTTCATATTTTAGAAAGCCCCCCCCCACTATCCCTCCCTCAGACCAAACTAATTTTCATTGCCTGTTTTATAATCGCTAAAATTAGAAACTTAAAACAGAGTTTGTCTTCACCTCCATGTTGGTGATTTGCCACAGAACTGACTCCATCCATTGCTTGGCTGTGCTGTAATCTGTCCGACAGGAAGTAGTTAGCTTTAAGTAGGGAGAGTCCTGCCCAACTCTTTTCCTGTTACAAATGCAGCACATTTTCGAACACTCACTGTGTGTGTGTGTGTGTGGTTTATGGGCATTTCACCGCATATCCTGTGGATACATGATGTGATGTGATAAATACAAATCTTGCATCTTTGCAGTCTTTGCTAAATGCCCTTTCCTTCCTTTGGCTCACTGGCCTGCGATCATTTGACCGGTTTATTCTTTCTCCAATCAGCTAAGAGCATGGGGCCAGTGCTGCAGTGAACGTTGCAGTTTAGTCGGCTGTCTTGTTGGTCGATTGATGTTCTTGGCTACTGTTACCGAGCAGGGGCGTCACTAGGCCCAGTGTTATACCGGGACACTACCGGGGCACAGATAATTAATGCAAGCACGCAACGCGAGCACCATTTTTTAGCACATATTTATCATTTATTACTTAAATAATAAATATTATTACAGCCCAAGTAGAAAGGACAAACAACTCGACAACAGCGGATTCCGCTTACAATGGGTAAATACTAACCTTCAATGGGTAAATTGTAAAACAAAACATCATGCCATTGATGAAGAACTCTGCAGACTGACGTCGCATCTCATGTAAAGCATATAAAGCACTACCAAATCGGACTGACAAAACTGCCTAAAAGGATTAGCGGTATGGCGATCCGTTGGTTCTGGCTCGCCAGGCTACTACTCTAGGAGCACTTGCATTGATAATGACTTGCCACACATACTGCTAGCACTAAAAGTAAAAAAAATTGTACCACTACGGCGTAGGTTTGCAATCTCTGAGTGCTTTTAGTTATTATTATTATTATTGCTGATTCGCTATGCAGTAATGAATGAAGATGGTAGAGAGCCTTTAACCTTTGCAACATGAAGCATACATAAATGTTTGTGCATAACCGGCTTAGCAGAATTGCTATATTTCACCTGGCTGTCAGTGAGAAGACCTGAGTCATAAATCCCCTGGTGTTCATATCGGCCATTGCCATGAAAAGTTGAAAACCCTTACAGTGAAGCGACAGACTGACTTCTGTGTGTGTGTGGAGTGCTTGTTTTGCATTGGGGTGAACATCTGTCGGTGGGTGGAAAGGCACCATTGCGTGACTATTGGCCCAAAATAAAACAATGAAGTGCTACGCAGTGACTCAGATCGGATGCAACATTGGCGCAGCGTGTCGTGGGTTCGTGTCCCCCTACCAACCGCTTTACCGCTTGACACAGAAGCTAGATTAAAATATAAAGGAATGTAAGATTCAATTAAATTTTATATTGGCTTGTGACAACAAACTAAACAAACAAAAAAAAAACTTGTACCTCTCCGCCCCCTACCAAGCATCCCCATAAGATGTCCGGTTGAATTTGCTGTAACATCGTTCGTTGTTGTTCACGGAATGGCAATTATTAATGGTATTACAAGCTGGCCTTTTTTTAATGTCGGTCAATCATTCATTCATTAAAAACAAGGCTAGTATTAAAAAGGTTAGTATTGCCTCCAATCACCATACGCTACAATATTGATCACCATCCTTTGTACCAGCCACTTTCTGTGCTTGTAAAGAGAAAAGCCGTGTGGATGGACTAACCCTATAATTTGGAAGAGGGCAAGGCAAGCCGTCCGAACTTCCCAGCCTTCCTTTGGGAGTCCCCCAGCTATTGTTGGCTTTAACCCGTACACCTGTGGCGCTTGAGCAGGTAAAACGATCTTTTGCTTTTGTGTTCCGTCCCTTGTCCCTCTTAACCACCGACTGCTCCTACCCTCCTCCTGTCTCAAGGTTAAAAGCTTTCGACGGTCTGGACACTGCTGCGGGAGGCCGTTCACACGCTCGTGTCACGCTACCTTCTAACCAAACACCTCCTGCACACTAATTGCTGCAAGCTGGTTCCACACCTTATTCTGAACCGTATTCTGAATAATCACTGTGAAATGTATTCAACTGTAACTGGAGTATGAAACATCCTAGAATGTCATCTTCTCCTGATAAATGGTTTGCATGGATAAAGTCAAATTTTACAGGCCACCTACTAGTGTGGTTGCTTATAGGGGTGTAAATCACACCCATCATGGCGATTCGATTCAGTATCGATTTCCTGACCCAACGATTCAATTTTTTTCCAATACTCAATAATTCACCACGATTCGATACGATTTCGATACGAAAGTTGTTACGATATTTGAGAGAACAGCGGCAGTTTTCGTTACAGCAGAGATGAACTTATACTAAGCACAGCGGTATCTTGCTGCTAAAGTGTGTGTGTGTGTGTGTGTGTGTGAGAGAGTGAGAGAGGGAGAGAAGGAGGTAATGCGTGAGTGTGCGCGGGGAGTGAATGTACTACCTTCCAGACACATGCAGTGTTTTCTCGCCTGTGTGTGTGTGTGTGTGTGTGTGTATGTAAAGGAAGCGAGATGGAACAGCCCGCAGAACGGGCGTGGAATTACGCAAAAACAAATCGATACTCTTGCGTCCGTATCGATACATTGTATCAACAGCTGTTGTATCGATATATCGATACTAAATCAATATTATTTACACCCCTAGTGGCTTAGCAGTGTTCAATACTGAGTAAGGCTGGGACAATAATGAAATCTCATGGCATGATCATTGTGGCCCAAAATGGCGCGATATACGATATGATTGTGATTTTGGCTGCTAAAAACATAGCACAGTTGCACGGATTTGAAAAGATTCTGTAACGGTCTTTGTGCATCCTGTTGCACTATATCATCACAACCTTGTTTTGGGTTCACGCAGCCATATGCCGAGACTCTCGACGCACGCCGAGTCACCGAGAATGGGCAAGGCCATGATGCTGGGAATGGCGACTGGGTTTGGGACCAACATATATGAAACACCTTATTCGATGTATCACATTTGTTGGAAACAAATTCACTCATCGATCATAACGCTCAACAAAAGCCCACCAAAAGCGACAATCTTTCCGGCTAGAGCCAGAGAGAGATCAGGAAACTGAGACGGAGTTATTGGCCATTAAACAGAGGTCCCATTTTGAAAATGCTGGATATTGGGAATACGCCGGGTATTTAGAATAACCAGTGTTAAGCGCAAGGTCATCTGCTCTGAAAGTCTAAAAGTTGATGTCCAAGCATGACGTCACCCAAATATTGCGCCTAATGACTCATGGTTGGCGCCTTTTGTGTGTGAATGAGAGATCAAGGTACTGTTTTTAGAGGGAGAACGGCAACATATATTTGCCAAATATAATGTGCCATCGTGCACAAAAAACATGGTTGACTATTGGACTACTGCTTTAATACATCCGTTTCCCTAAATGGGTTGGCATGAATAGATATACCTTATGTAACCACATCCCTAGATTAGATTTAAACTGCACCCATTACCCAAGCCTGTGTGCATCAATCCTTTCCGGCACTGTACAAGTTGGAGAGGACATGGATGGAGGGATGGTTTCAGTGGAACGCTTGCATAGGCACTGTCCCATCATTCAAAGTCTGTGCAGGGCTTTTGTAACGCGATTACAGCGATGTCTAATCGCATGAGGCAGCGGCCGGTCAGAGGATCCTCGCTAGCTTAGACCATGACACAAATTGATACAAAGCCGGACTGTATGCCTTCAGCAGATGGGAGCATGTTACTCTTCTGGATACCCGCTTTTGCGAATAGAAAAGTTTTACCTCAAATGGAACAACGACAACCTCACCATGAACGACTTTGCAGTAGAATTTCCTGGTTCATCATCACTCCCCTAGTCTGGCTGACCGCTGGGGCACCACTGTCTCTCTCTGTCCTCTGCCACTCAGTGTCACTCAGCCTGCAACTTGTCCACTCTTGTGGTTATGTCCCCATCACTTTATGTCTTCCTCTCATCCTTCCATCTGGCACTGTGCCTTGAAGGATTGTTTTTGAGAGTCCTTGGGCTCTTGTGACATGTCTGTACCATCATTTTCCATTTATTTATTTTTTGACTGTAGCTAGTAGATCTTCATATGGTCCAATGTCTTGTTTTATCCAGGCCTTCACTCTATAAACTTTCAAGATCCACAGAAAATTATTTTGGCTACAATCATATCAGAATGAAAATATGAGTCTATGTCTAAATTAAAGACATTCCAATCCGAAGCGCCAGGTATTCAGAATTAACGTAAGTGGGTTGAACCCCATGCATCTGCGTTTCTATATTATTCTCCAAGGATTAGACATGTACGGCCTGTCTCAAATGGTGCAGAGAGGGAGTCCAGAGTTTTTTATTTACAGTTTGTTGCACTGAAAGTGCCCGGATGCTGCTATGAAAATGGTCTGAAATGAACCTGACTGATCAATGACCGGTTGCCTTTGTTGGAGAGATTCTATTAGCCAAAGTGTGCTAGTAGGGCAGGAAAAACTACATAGATGGCACACAACTCGTTGTTTTTTAATCGTGGAGTCCCTGAGTCTGACCTGGCGTGACCTTTGCTGACCCCGGGAGGTCACCAGTCTTCTCCAGACCTTCCACTTTTAGACCTGGTTAGAGTTGCACGTTCTATGGGCTTGAAGGGGAATTTTTCTGTTTTCCTCTGCTGTGTAATTGAATGACATGTGTAGCTCATTTGCGTTCATTAGATGAGATAATCTATTGATAGGTTCAAAAACACTATGCCTCATGACCGGGGACACTGGAACTGAATAAACTGAACTATAACAGTTTCCTGATGCAAACCTGACATATGAATTTAATGTTTTCCTATATTTGATGGGAGTTGATTGAATTGGTGTAAAATAACACTTGATTCATGCTTTTAAAATGTTCACTCTGATATTTAAATGTCCCATACAATGTATATATGTATTGTATCTTTTATATGTATTGAATCTTTTTATTGAACAAAAATGTAATTTTTAAATACAGTTTCACTTTATAAATTAGTTTTTCATTTATATGACAAGAATACGTTTTTTTAAATGCCTCTACAGTTTTGGTAGCTATTCTGGAACATTCATCAGGAGTGGCGTCCAGTTGGCATGGTGACGCCGCAGCTTTATCACTTCCTTGTGGGTGTGGTCTGACTGGGTTTCCCGGCAGTCTGACCACGCCTCCCCTGTTGACCACGCCGCCCCTGTTGACCACCAACGATCTCCGTTGATGCTGTTCTTGCCACGTTTCCTAATCTCTATTTCTTCTTTGATCCATCGTTGATATCTGTTGTGGCGATCCTTGCGCTGTCCCACTCCATGATGTGGTTATTCATTTTGCACTGATCCAATATGGCTGACTTGAGGTAGTGTTGGAGGCCCATTTGGGGTAATGGCACCGTGCGGGTGCCTGCGCAATGTGTGTTTCTTTTTCTTTGTCCTCTTGGTCCATGACCTAAGTTGGCGCGTTGGTATAGTGTCTTCACCACCGACTTTTTGTGTGATGTGGGGTGTTCTGATGTCCGTAACAAGTATTGGTTTGTGTGTGTTGGTTTCCTGTTTACTGTGAAATGTATAGTCCCGTCGTGTTTGTGACGTATGCTTGAGTCCAGGAAATGTATCGTGTGGTTCTGCTCCTCTTCATGGGTGAATTGTATGTTACCTATGGTGTTCAGATGGTCCGTCAAAGTCTGTCCTACTTTTCCACAGTGTGGGTTGGCAGTTGGCACCATGGGGGTGCTGTGTCCAATTCTTTTCCATGAAAAATGTTAGTCCATTATGCAGAATAGCGACTGAAACTGTACAGGTATTTTAAAAAAAACCTTATTCCTGTCATATAAATGAAAAAGTAATTTATTAGTAAAATGGTCTGACAGAATGAACACCATTCATCGACATCTTCACCTTAATTCCAAGATTCTCTATATCTAATGTTCAGTTGTCTGTATTTTGAATGTTGTACTTCATTCTTGCTATGAACCTTGTTTGCAAGTAGAGCTGCAACTAACGATTATTTTGATAATCAATTAATCAGCCATCTTTTCTGACGATTAATCGATTTTGTACTTTTGAAACAAATGTCTTTAGTTCCAAAAGTAAAGAAAGTGGAGGAGACATGCAGCAAAGATGACGGCGATGGGAAGCGAACCCACGATTCTGCGTGCCACACATATGGCACCTGTGTGCTTCGCAGTGTACCCACTCTTAACAGACTGAGCTACTGCGGTGCACAAAATTGGAATAATTATTAACCTGAAACATTGTTTATATAGCAAACGTTGAACAACATATTCAACACATTTAAGCAGAGGAGTGATCATGAGGAAAGGATTAATCACTGTCGATTAATCGATTATCAAATTAGTTGCCGATTGTTCAGTTAATCGGCAACTAATTTGATAATCGTGGATTAAATCGGTTATTCAGTTGCAGCTCTACTTGCAAGTTTCTCAATTTCATTCAAAATACTTTGAATGCTTTACATGTATTTTTCACTACACCGCTGTAGCCGTCGTCAGCCGTCATTGAGGGTGTTGTGCGTGCGAGGCGCTAGCGCAGTGTTGGATCTCTGTGTGTGATCTGTATCTATCAGCTCTGACGATAGCAAGACTTTACACCTCTGACCCAGTCTGCCTGCCACTGATCTGGTTTGCCATCATATGATAAAAATCTAAGTCTTGTGTGCTGCGTGATGGCATCCCCCCCCACCCACCTCCTCCCCACACCATCTGCTGCTACAATAAAGCGCTGTTGTGATACAGCCATAGGTGATGTTTTTCACCAACCTTTAGCTTTATCATAGCGACCTTATTATAGTGGTAAATGCATAGGCTCAACAAAAATTTGCGGTAATTCCTCTTGTTAAAATTTAATTATTGCTTTTTTAAATTCTTGGATGACCAGGTCGACTTTACTAGGTTGCCACTTGGCCGTCATGGATAAAGCCTATAAAGCAGTCATTGCCATACATATAGGTTTGTGTGCGAAACACTGGTGGGAGTAATTTTGTTCCACCGTTCTTAAGATCACTTCCGGTACCTTAATGTCTATGCTGACTCAACACACAAAACGCACGCCAGTTCAAAATCCGACCACTAGATGTCAGTCTGTGACCAGTTACACACCACAATGATCACACCACCCCCTCCGTTCATAATTTTGTATAAATATTGATGAAATACAGTAAATCCGACTTAGTTACTGACCGAGTGGTCACATGTTCTTCTGGACCAATAGGCTGGCTGCTTCTACCAGTTATTCCAAAAGGAATGAGAAAATGGAACGAGTTGCACTGATTATTAAATCATGCGTTTATGGGTCACTGATCCGCATGGGAGCATTTGGGTGTGGAAAAGCACACTACAAGTTACCAACACAATTTTTAAATAACCCTAAATAACCCCCAACACAATTTTTAAGTAAGTAAGTAAAAGTAAGTGTGTGCTCCCACCGAATAGACATGTTAAAAAAATGGCCAAATACACTGCAAGTAAATGACACCGGAAGTGTCATTTACATTTTGGGTGAAACAAATTGTTCTTACTGAACTACAAGGGTTTGGGTGTCCGAAACATTGTCAAATGTTTTGGACACCCAAACCCTCGTAGTTCAGTAAGAACAATTTGTTTCTGTAGGAAACATCGCCTGAACAGCGCTAGCAGTTGCTAACAGCCGATTCGAGATGTGGTCTCCTAACGTGTACACAGTTGGAACAAGTTTTAAAATATTCTGTAACGGTCTTCGTGCATCGTGTTTGACTATATCTCCACAACCTCGATGTGGTTTAACACAGCCATGCTAAACGCCCCACCAACGAGTTGCAGTCGGGCGACTGTTAACGCTGGATAACTGGAGTTGGCAATTGGTTCTTTCGACCCAATTCAAATTATAATTAATTCGGAAAGTGCTCAATTGCTCGGAAAGCCCGCCTGAACGTCCCGAAATAAGGATACCCAAATGCGCGTTGCGAGCAGGAGTGGATGGCTGGCTGTATGCGCCTCCATGACCACCGCTCTGTCCGGGGCGCTTGGGATGAGAACCCTAGCCATTAGAGCACTCCACTCCCACCCACGGCACACCTAAACAAGCCCCCAGTTCCCCCCACCAAACACGCCGTCTGCGCCGGTCCATGGACGGCTACATTTATTCTAATTCCCAAGCACACACAGCCGTTCCACACATGATGCACTGAGAAACCGACTCTTTGAGGAAACTGAAATCGCGTTTTTATTATTTTCGGTTTACGGTCTAAAACTGAAAATCTTTCAGCCTTACATGGAACTCAGACTAGTTCAACTAGCTCTTAAGTCGGCCATTTTGCCTATGTTGTAAGCAGATTGAAGGGAGATGACATCATGAGAGTGTCGCAAGATTTAGAAAATGTCATTTTCAGCGCAAGCGCCTTTTTCACATTTTCTTTTGACAGACTTTGTGTGAAGGGGGGGATGAGAGATTGGGGACTAGTGGACCTGCAGTATATGACCATGAGGGGAAGCAATCTCATGGCGCATTAAAAATGTTGATTATGATTATTCAATTTCAGGGTATTTAAATATTGAATGGCCATTGAATGATCAGCTCCTGGGATGCGAAAGTTGCAGGGTACTTGTAAATTGCTTACGGTGGCATTAATTCAGCCAGTGTATAGACGAGTTTACCCGCGAAATATAGGGGGCTGGCATTTTGTCCCGTCGGGATGAAACACACTTCCGGTGCCTTATTGCCGCCTATGCCAGCCCTGGTATTGGACCGAAGGCCAAGCACACAAAAGACACAAAACGCACGCCAGTTTAAAATCCGACCACTAGGTGTCGCTCTGTGACCAGTTACACATCATATCACTTGCTCCGTTCATAATTTTGTATAAATATTGATGAAATACAGACAAAATACTGCTTGAAGTTACTCGCCGAGTGGTCACGTGTTTTTCTAGACCAATAGGATGGCTGCTTCTACTTGTTCTTCCAAAAGGAATGAGAAAATGGAATGAGTTGAGCACTGATTATTAAATCATGCATTTGTGGGTCACAGATCCGCACAAGAGCATTTGGGTGAATAGCACACCACAAGTTACCACCATCCGTTTTAAATAATCCTGTCGGTGTGTGTTACCACCGAATATAAATGTTGAAAAATTGCCAAAAACACAGCAAACTAAATGACACCAGCCGTGACGGGCAGACACGTATCCCCCCCGAACTCGTCTATAAAGTGTTGGAAATGACTTACCTACCTCATCAAAACACAATTTGCCCCTTCCATTTGCCCCATCAAATTGAAGCTACTCAAAAATCGCGAGTACCACTAATTGGTAGAAAAGCACTATATAAATCCAGATCTTTCCTTCTAAGCTGAATAATCGTCCTGTTGGAAATGATCATACACCCAAATTTGTAAAAGTGACATCAGGGG
>OMKY01256517.1:6416-16455 GCA_900302395.1 Bregmaceros cantori
CCCCCCCCCCCCCCAGGTCTAGTATGTTTACCAGATAATCTTTCACTATCTTACCTAGAGTCCGGCTCATGCACAACACTAATATATGACTTCCTTTCTCGGTCTCTGTGTATGAACAAAATGAACAAAATGTGTTGCTCCTGTCAGAGTCCAGAGCGCTGCAGACAGTTGTTCCGACGGGCCTCGGAGAAGCACCAGAACCTGTACCGACTGGCCATGACGGGTGATGGCATCGACCGCCATCTCTTCTGTCTCTACGTGGTGTCCAAGTACCTGGGCGTGGAATCACCCTTCCTCAGCGAGGTACATCTTTTTGCTAACATGTTTAATAAATGTTACTCCCGCGGCCATCAGATGGCGATGTGGAACCTACACGGAACCTAAGCGCAGCCCCCTTTCATTGTAATGACGCTGTGCTTTCGATCATAGTGCCCGCAGTGCCGGCTTTTTACCCCCGGTCTCTTTACCCACCTTTACGATTAACACTATCAATAAAGATGGAAAACGGTGCTTATGCTGGAAAAATAACTTTTAGAAATTGAACTTACCTTGAACTTACCCTCCAATCAGAAAAATATAGATGTTATTATTATTATTTAATTTATTTATTTTGGTCAAACATTTTTTATCTGAGATGCTGTTCTTTACCTCAAAAGATGCACTATAAATGTGTTGTAGTATAAGTGAGCTGCTGCTGTTTACCACTATTAGTGTGTTGTTGTTTCAGATGTTGCTTGTTACAAACAAGAAAGCACCATTGTTCCATAGAATTGAAGCCCTTTTAATGGGAAGTATTCCACTTTAAATAAAAGTTATGAAAATGTTGTTTCGCACCTTATCAAGTTGTACAAATAGGCCAGAGGTTACTGAAGCAAAGTACTTTAATAGCACTGCCCTAGAGCATGGGCGCCCTGAATTCCGGTACAACTCCAACACGAAGGATGTTATGCAGCATATGAATAAGTTCTATTCTGCGTGTCCGGGATGAGATAAAGTTTCAGGTAAATAACCCTTTCGATCGTTGAATGAATCAAAATAATCATTCAAGTGCTGGGTCTGTGACGCAGTCGGTAAGACACCCACACCATATGTGTACCTGTGACTTAGTGCGCAGGCAAGGGCTGCGTCACAAGTTCTCCTCCTGAATGTTTTCCCCGATCTCTCTCGGCCCACCTTAAAAACTAACCCTGTCAATGAAATGTGAAATGGTGCTTACGTATTTATCTATCTGGTCTATCTACATAGGTGCTCTCAGAACCGTGGCGTCTCTCCACAAGTCAGACGCCGGTGCAACAGTTGGACCTGTTCGACCTCAAGAACCATCCAGACTTCGTCTCGCTGGGCGGTGGATTCGGACCTGTAAGTAGTAAACATGTTGAACATTATTCCTGTCCCCAGGGTGTGAAATACAGGGAGGTCAGGGGGGGTCCGAACCCCCCGATTAACCCACAAAACCCCCTGAAAGCCTCAAAAGCTAAATTTGAGGGGGGTCTCAAATTATGTTTAAAAAAATAAAAATTCAAATGTATTTTTTGGTTGTCACTAATGGTCAGTTAAATGTGTTTAAGCTCACCATGTCCAATATTTATAATTCTAATTTCAAAACATTTACACACAAAATAGCCTAATGTGGTGTTCCACACACACACACACACACACACACACACACACACTGCTGCTTTGTTTCCATCAGTTTTCCATCGTGTTTTGTCGGTAAAGCATGTAATATAATTATAACATCATCATACTGGTAAAAATGGTACCGGATTTCTTTGGTCTTGAGCCCGGGTTTAGCATAGTCAGGTTCGTAGTGTGCTCCTTTAGAAGCAGGTGGGGTGTGTGACCTTTGAACCAATCTTATCGTCACCACGACCGTAAACTTTACAGAGTGATTGTCTATGATTGTCTTTAAATCGATATTGAGCAACATTCGGGACCCCCCCCCCCCGAATATTGATAGGTATTTCGCACACTGCCTGTTAGTATACCTTCCCCTATCTGTTTTTATTTTTATTATTCGGACATGGTGTGACCAATGGCGTGCGCCCCATTTAGTGCTCTATATAGGGAATAGGAAGCGATTTCGGACACAGCCATTAATGTGTTTTTGATATAATGATAATAGATAAAATGCTGTGTTAGTGCGTCCTCCAACATTATTAACCCAATGAACCGCTGTCGACGCAGCTGCACAAACAAACCTTTGCACGGCTGATGTGGGAGCCGCTGCAGGTGTGGGTGACGTTTTAGTTGCACTTGGAAATCCCAGAAACTCCGGCTGTTCATTATCACCAAGGGTTGGCAACCCACCGGAAAACACACTCACTGCCCGAGAGGTCATTAGAGACCAGGGCTTTGAACCGATATGTTTTTCCCAATCGGTTCGTTACGAGCAGAAACGGAACTATACGTTTTCCGGCTTTGAGTTCCACCAATAAATTGACAGTCCCAATACACGCACGGCAGCAAAGACTGGCAGAGCAGCGAACATCTATGGGATAGGCCACGCCGTGTTCCAACGAAAACTTTGAGGAACGAAATAAAACTGGTATTATCGGTTACCATTATTTTAAAATAGTGTTCCTGTTCCAGAACATAAAAAATAATAACCTTTCCAGTTTGGTTTCTGTTCCCTGGAAAATACAAAAGTTCCCTGTTTACGTTTTTGTTCCTTGAACCGGTTCAAAGCCCTGAAAGAGACTTATATTTAGAATGTCAAAAAATTCAAATCACAATAAAAACTTGACTTATTGTGTGTGTCTGTGTCTGCAGGTTGCAGACGATGGCTATGGAGTCTCCTACATCATTGTCGGCGAGGACATGATCAACTTCCATGTCTCATCAAAACACTCCTGCAAAGAGACAGTGAGTTCATATGAACATATTTATTCATATTTATCTATTTATATATTTATTCATATTTATCTATTTAAATCTTTATTTATATTTATCAATTTGCCTATTTATTTATATTTATCTATTTGCATATTTATTTATATTTATCTATTTAAATATTTATGTGTATTTATCTATTAGGTTCTCTTATAGCCGATTTTCCATGTTTCAAATAACCATGGATAAAACCTATAAAACAAAGTCATTGCTAAACACATTTTGGCTCCTTTTTTCAAACCACCCAAAAACGCCCCACAAAATTTCCAGGCCTTTGTAGTGAAGTTTTAAAATTAAACGTCAGAGAAAATGTGGAAAAAAACAGAAAGAACCATCCAGATCCTTGTATAAAACCCTCTGAAGATTTTAAAGTTTTGTAAAGCTTTTTATAAGAAAAACTATATAGTTCAGCCCACGTTTAAGTGTCATCGGTTAGGCTCGGGTTAAATACCTCAACAGTTTCAACAGGAGGTCTGGAATCTCCGGAGTGGCGTTGTGAGGGCATGGTGACGTCCGCTGAGGTCATCCATCAGACTAACGCCACCTTTCTCTGCCTTCCTGACAGGACTCGCATCGGTTCGGCAAACAGATCAGTCAAGCTATGCAAGATCTGGAGGCGCTGCTCTCCGCGCCGGACACAAAGAAGACGAGTCCAGAATAACCGCACGCGCTGGGGTGTTTGTCAACAGCATTCCAGTAAATGACTTAATGGACAACGATAGCGTTACTGTGTGTCCATGTAAGTGGAGCCCCCGTGTCTCGAAGAGCATCGCGAAGTGCTTCTTAGAGAAGTGAGGATGCCTCATCATGTTTCCCCCGATCTGGCACAGTTTTCCGAATACACAGTGCATCATCTCCCAGAACATCAGCGATCACCTTACCCGTTCTCCACCAGACCCTCTCAGGTCAGCACAGCAATTATCAGTTGGCTGTTACAGACTTGGACACCCATCTTCTCTCTCCAATATTCCAGCAATTACTCTAACCCCTCCTGGGTTTTCGCTCCTTCTGATGTCTTTAGCCCCACCCCTTTTTAGTGCTGGCCAATCCTGTCATCGCTCATCACGTCCAATACGTGCTGCATGTACTGCTCGTATACAATAACTCTGGCCAGCTTACAGGCAGACTGTAGCAAGGCCATGTAGTGAGCTTACTAAAACTGTTTACCAGACGGCAGTGGATTCTGACAAGTAAACCCAGCTTGTGCCTTCAGCATCAGAGCTGCTACAGGAACGAGATTAAACCAAGTACAGGTGAGACTTGGAATAATCATAACCAACACGTTCAACATTACAGCATATTTTTTGCAAAAAAAATCAGGATTCATGAAGTCAGTTTTGGCATTAACTTCATTTTAGCCTCGGACAGGATCGCTAGCTTTGGAACATTTGTTAAGTCAATGCTGTGTTATAGGTGGAGTAACTTTTTATTGGGTTTTATTTGGAAATTTTAACCTAAAATGTGTTGGTTCTGGCAATCTGGAATCCAGAACCAACAAATTGTCTATGCATCGCTCGCAACAAGACGGTCCAGTGGGTCTGAACCAACCAGGCACGGTCCACGTTTGGTTGATCCAATTAGCGCCCTGTTAAGGTGGGCTTTGTTCGACTCGGGACGTGGGCCTCCACGCCGCTTGTCACACCTACCGCGCTGTGATTTGATACCTTCATTTGATTGACACATCTTTTCGCCGAATCTGCTTACTCCAGACCAAATGATCGCTCTAGTTGCGTGTGATGTGTGGTGTATTAATTCCTTCTGCCTTGCCTGGCCAGTCCTCTAGGTCGAATGATTTTTAGACTTGTTCCCTACCTCTTACATAGAGCACTCACTATATAGTGCACTCAACAGAAACGACACAAGAAAACTTTGAGCTAAACCTACAACAATGTACTGAGTGCATATGAGGTGCAGTAGCTTACGCTAGGTTTCCACTGCAAAGTTTCTTTTCTGTGCCGTACGGCCCTGCGGAGGCCGTACGGCTTCCGTGAGCAAAACAAAACGTGTCGTCACCGTCGTAGTATGCTCCACTGCATTGAAAACCGTATGGCAACTGTGCCGTCCACTGCCGTACGGCCCAGAAAATGATTTTGATTTTTTTCCACATGCACTGTACGGCATGAAAGGGCGGGTCCGTGAGCTCAGCGAGTGACAGCAGCGCTGAGAAATCGGCCTCCTGTGCGCTTCAGCGCATCAAAAGAGAAATTAAATCGTGTTTTCATGTGCTTTTTGCAAATATATATTGACATGTTTTTACTGAAGCAGCCTCCTGTGCGTGCGGTTGTGTGTGTGTGTATTTAAAATATGGTAGAATAAACGTTACTTTACCTCCTCGGGGATCAAAACGTTCTGTCATCCTCTCCATCGTTCGTGGGGAAAAAAGGCAAAACAACGTCCTAGAAGAGGCGTTATTACAGCTCTGGGGCTCGGACCTGCACAATGGGCCTCGAACACACACTATCGATCCTTTTATTGGAGGTGCGCGATTTGGTCGGATTCGTTTCACTGGACTCACCCCAAAAGAATGCGGTAGTTTACAAACAACACAATTTAAATCGGTCATCAATGGTGTCGATTACTGACAAATAATCGAAAAATATATGTCTAAGTATGAAAGAAATTTTAAGTTGTTATTTATCAGTTGATTCCATATTAATATTATTGTTGTTCTTTTTGTAATTACCATTAATACGGCTATTATTATTATAAGTACTCGTACATTAGACTTTCAACCGGCGCAAAAAATGTACTTTGGATATATATATATTATATAGGTACATTATACTCATTGATTTATTACATGCACCGTACGACATCCGCGCGAAAAATATCCACACGGCACCGTACGGCAAAATGACACTCTGCAGTGGAAAGCTATAGCGTGAAGAGAGGAAATGAGAGTGTTATACCATCCACAGCCTCTATGTGGCGACAATTCATATTCGGAGGGCTGGGGTCAGACACATTTGGGTGCTGTGTAAGGACATTTTTTGTGCGTTACGTCAGCAATATGTACACACAACAATATTCTATGAGACTATCGATTTAATACTATGTGGTACAAACAGTTGTATGTTTACTTAACAAAGATACATATTTTCTACTTTGCCTTTAACACTTTCCCTGCCACGACAATTTGGTGGAATACGTTTAAAACTGGCTGCCTAAATCTGTTCAAAAGTTCTAACCATTAATAAATATGAAAAGAGTCAAGAATCAAAACAATCCCAAAATAAAATGCAAATTCAGGTCAACACCACTTCCCGATTCACTGATCGACATATTTCTCAATCAATTCGTTACCTTTTAAACCCAGTCAGTGTTTTGTGTCCCTGACTACACACACTTAACCCATCCATTGCCAGGCCATTTTTTTTTTCAAATTCCCCACGTCCCGTTGCCAGGGTTTTTTCAACATGTGAGTGTTTTTGTTCTGTGCCCTTGTCAACAAAACACATTCCAAAGGAAACTTCAGACTTTCCTTTATCATCAGAAAAAACACTTCTTTCTACCTGTTTCCATTCTTTAGTTATAGCCTCCAGAACAAGGGTGGGTACCACTGAAAAGTGGTGATTTCTCACAAAACCTTCAGGAAATTTGAGTGCAGTGAAAATGGTGGCCGCTAGGTGACAGTATACACCACAGCTATACACTCCCTTCATAGGCCCTGCACGCGGCGTATGACACCCTCTGGTGGTCAGATAGATACCCAATCAAATTTAAAACGTGTGCAATAAAACCCAGAGACCCTTGGCTATACTATTGCAGTACAGATATTTATTTATTAGTGGCGTCACTCTCAACTGGACTCGCGTGGTATTTAGGATTATATTTTTACACATTATGTCAACATTGTATGCTTTTATACAGGGATGTATTAGTAAGGGACTACATATAATCGCAATACAAAAACATAATTACTATAGATGAATTTGGCGGGTAGTTCCGGGTTGCGTTATTAAAAAATGATAGTGGTGGGAGCGCGCACGGTGGCAGGGCGGTTAGAGAGCGCGTCCCCCAGGCCATAGGTCGAGCAGTGCCGCAGTTTCAAATCCCCTGTCCGGCTTTTCTACGATGTCTCCCCCCGACTCTTCATTCCGATTTAATCCTGTCACTATCTCTCTGAATAAAGAATGAAAAACAGTCCTTGCGCTAAAAAATAGGTAATTTACCCAAATGTTGTAGTGTTCTGATTCAATAATCTGTGCAACCCGTTCCATTTAATCATTTTTGGCAGACTTGCGTTTGAATGCAGCCATCCCATTGGTCCAAAATAACATGTGACCACACCATGCGAGTAACTTCAGATCTGTCAGATCCATGGTTTTAGCGTGTCCCTTACAACTACAGAGAAACAACCTTCCCCGTCCAGCTTGTATATTTTTGTAATCATAACTTTTTGTACAATGTATATTTGTTTTAGTGCTGCGGTACCGCCTTGTTATCGGTACGATATGCCTGAGCCGTGCACATGGCACGGGATGACGGCGTGCGTCTGTGTGCGTTTTAATAACAATAAATGTGACTGGTTTGATATCAGCTGTGGTTTGTTGTTTTTTTTGTCATTAGTCTTGTATAAAGTCTTGTGTTTGGGGGGGGGGGGCTTTTCAAACAGCTTTGAACTGATATTCCACCAATGAATTGATGGTTCCCAAACCAGTTAATGCAAAAAATATTGTTCCCAGAACGGTTAATTTCGTTCCTGTCAGCTGAAACGTTGAAACGGTGCACGGCGGCAGAGACTGGCGGAGCAGCGGAGACAGGACAGCCGCGCGGGGCACTCGGCAACGTGGTGGGGCCAGGGGGCTGGGAAGGCTAAGTGTTCCTGTTCCAGAACCTAGAAAATAATAACATTTCCGGGTTTTGTTTCTGTTCCCTGGACAATACAAGCTAACTTGTAAAAGTCAAAGAGTGAAAGTGAAAGTAGTGAAAGTAGCGACAGAGAGCTGAGCTCCTAATTCTACAGCTTGTGTTTCACACGGTTCACACCAGCGAAGGAATCCAAGACGTTGTGCTAACATTCAGTACCAGGAGCGTAGCAGACACCAAGTACCTAAGTTATTTGTTTGACTGGGAGTTGAACTGTAGGGTTACAGAGCGTCGCATACACCAAGTACCTGCGTTATTTGTTTGACCGGGGGTTGAACTGTAGTGTTACAGAGCGTCGCAGACACCAAGTACGTAAGTTATTTGTTTGACCGAGGGTTGAACTGTAGTGTTACAGAGCGTCGCATACACCAAGTACCTGCGTTATTTGTTTGACCGGGGGTTGAACTGTAGTGTTACAGAGCGTCGCAGACACCAAGTACCTAAGTTATTTGTTTGACCGAGGGTTGAACTGTAGTGTTACAGAGCGTCGCAGACACCAAGTACCTAAGTTATTTGTTTGACCGAGGGTTGAACTGTAGTGTTACAGAGCGTCGCATACACCAAGTACCTGCGTTATTTGTTTGACCGGGGGTTGAACTGTATTGTTACAGAGCATCACAGACACCAAGTACGTAAGTTATTTGTTTGACTGGGCGTTGAACTGTAGTGTTACAGAGCGTCACAGACATCAAGTACGTACGTATGTTATTTGTTTGACCGGGCGTTGAACTGTAGTGTTACAGTCACATGGGAGGCAGTTGATTGATGTAGCCATTGTCGCCCCGCCATTGTTCATGATCGATCTGAAAGTGTAAACTGGATGGTTCACTGAGCTTAGAGGAGATTTAACATGTGACTAAAAGTTATTTCAAGTGTTAATGTCTAAAACGGGTTTATTTCAACGTAGGGCTCATAGACTGTATATAAAGTAGACGCAGCGTGCGTGACGTCATTCCACAGCGGTGAACGCAGGCTTTTTGATGCTCGATCATAGAGCCAATGGGCGCTGACATTGCTGAGAAAGTACCCGTATGTTGGGGTGCTTCAGGGAGGTTCGGAGATGCCCCGTTTCCAAATATGGAGCTAAGGGCGTGTTCGGGGATACCCAGTTTCCAAATATGGAGCTCTATATCTATAGTAATACATGTAATAAAATAATAGTAATACAGCTACTGTGATTTGTGTACATGTGTACATATTTTCAAAGTCCTTATGTTTACCCTAAATTAGAAGTGCATTCTACCTACCGGTAAACAGATCAGGCGGTTAGCCTCCCCGGTTGCCGCGCGGTGACAAAAATGAATAAAAAGGCCGCGCCCCTCGGTTATTTGTAGCAATATTATGACATCATTAGGCATAGTTCTCTACACAAGCCCCTCCATAGAGGGTAAAAATACAGCCTGCTGAAAAATGCACTTACAAAGATTGCAGGAGAGACGGATTCCAGTCATTGTACCCACTGCCCAGAGCTAACATAGCGCTTGCTGGCCACACCGCCAAACACCCCACTCCCCTGTGAAATTAAAAAAATTAATAACACCAAATTTGGCGTGTTTGTACAATTATGACCTCCCTCAAAAAATTAAGACGGGGCATACCAGCAATATAAATTAAAATGGGATTTTGGTCCACACGTTAAATGGGTTAAAACAGGCTGCTAAAATAGCATTTTCTTAAGGGGATTCCATAGGGTTTTTTTTCGCCCACATGAGGCGAAAACCAATGAGGAAGTAAGCTTCAACCACGGGCTCTACCGTGACGTCCATATTTATATACAGTCTATGGTAGGGCTGCACAATTAAATAATTTTTTATCTAAATCACGATTTTAGCCTCGATGATTATATTTACAGGTATATACAGGTATATACAGGTATATACAGGTATATACAGGTGTATATGGGACTATAGGTACAATTTGTTAACTGATTACTGTTATCTGATTTACATGTTGTCCATTATCTCTCCCAACACTGGAGTTAAATATTATCAAAGATTATATCACTGACAATAAATTAAAAAAATAGCAAGTGTCTACGGAGCTCAGTATGGCTCAGAAAAAAAGCGATTCTACGGAGCTCAGTATGGCTCCGAAAAAAGCGATGGCAGTTGATGAAATCGAGGACATTAAAAAGTCCCTAGATTTCATCACACATGAGGTTTCGGTTGTTCGTCAACAGCAGGAAACAATTGTGGAGCTGGTGAAAGAAGTAAAGACACTAAAAACAGCAAACAAAGAAAATGAGAAACGGATCGCTGAACTGGAGCGACAAGTCGCT
>OMKY01256520.1:1559-12658 GCA_900302395.1 Bregmaceros cantori
CTCGCCGGCGGTGCAAGAATGATTCGCGCCGCAAGCCACAAGGCACGTTTTTAGTTTTCGGGACTGTAGCTTATTTCCCCTCCTGCCCGCACCCGCAATGACCTTTCAATATTTGTCCCGCGTCGCAGTGCTTTGCGTTGGGTCCCGCGGGAGTGCAGGGCTCTTCTCTGAACCTCCCGGGTTCAGCCTGGCCCGAGACCACCTATTCGCATAGTGCTTGGCTCGGATGACTTAACACGTGCCAGGACTCGCTCGGTGTTGTCACAGGTACCAGGATAACTTAGCCTGGCAAGCCGGAACCAACACATCATCCAAGCACCACACGCGGCTAGACCGTCCGGTGGGTGTGGACCAACCAGGTAGACGAATTAGAACACCCAAATTCGGGCGGGCCAATCAGCGTTCTGTTAAGGCGGGCCTTGTTCAAATAAAGCTGTGGGTCTCCATGCCACTTTTCACACCTACTGCGCTGTGATTTGCTAACTTCATTTGATTGACACTTTTGGTTGTCTGTTTTTCCCAAGCTTTTTATTTATCACTGTTAGAGGAAACGGGTGAAGATGGGGGGAAGACATGCGGTGGCGAGATTCGAACCACCGACTCACCGCGCCATTAAGGCATATGCGTGCTTTCCAGTGCACTGCCTAACCAACTGAGCTACATTTTTTTCAAGCCTGCTTAATCCAGACCAAATTATTGTTCTAGTCGCGTGCGATGCCTGGACGATTCATTCGTTCTGGCGTGCGAGGCTGAGGATAACTGGGAAGCGAGTCCCATCTCGGTTAAACTGAGACGGACTTGGGATCAACACATGGGCTTGAATACGCCCTTACTCAGGTGTTGTGCAATCGGTATGGCCTTGTAATGTTATTGCTGTAAACAGGGCTCTGAACCGGTTCAAGGAACGAAAACAAAAACCGAATTTTATGAGGAGTGGAAACGGAAATGAAAAAACATTTCTTTAACTGTCCCGGAACAGAAACAGAACATTATGAAATCCACAAAACTGGTTAAAAACGTTTTTTCCTGTTCTCTATATATTTGAACATTTCCTATGAGACTATTTCCGCTTGCGCATCCATTCAACTTTCACTGTCAGTCATCCAGCCCCATGACTCTGGGGCTCCATCTTGTGGACAGACGAGGAAGTGAATGTAATGGCGTTTTAAAACCCGGTTTAATGTTAATACAGATGCACTGAAGTTTGTATATATATTTTGTATAAACTATATCTAAACTTCTTTAAGAACAAACAAAATTTTTGTGTTCCGAACCGGTTCAGGACCGATATTTTGGTGGTGGAACGGTTCCGAGAACGAAAAACGTTAAATATAAGCCTGCCTGAACCGTGCGGAACAGAACTTTTTAAAAATAATTTTGTTTTCAAGCCCTGGCTGTAAAGGAGGACAAAAACCTGCTTCCTCTGAAACGCTAAAAAAGACATTCTCACACTGCCGGACACAAAGCTGGACATCTAGAATGACATCTGGCTTAATCTGCACAGCTCTTTGGCTGATTGGATGGGGACGTTCCCATCAGAGTCAAATGATGCTGACGGTTTTAAAATTGCTTCAAGCACAATGCAGCTTTGAGCCCTTTTTAAAACGTAGTCTTAAGCCCAATTCGCACTGCCATTGAATTCCGTGGGGACCTCTGGTAATTCACAATGCCTGTCTGTTGCTCAATTTAAAAGACATTATGATGCATGTGCTGTATTTTCGCTTGCCCACACGTGTACACGGGGCGCCGTAATGGGGGGAAAAGTTAGGATGATTCCAAGAGCCCGTGAGTGACAGGGGGCCCAGAAAAAAAGAAATAGCATTTAGATTTTTTTTTCAACTCGTAATTAATATTTCATTCAAAATAATTATTAATTAAACTAAATTAACAAATTAATATTTTTTCAAATTTATATTTTTGCTAGCCATGCAGTAAAAGTAGCTTTAATTGGGTCGTTAGGATCCTCGAGACCTGGTTACAGCAGTTGAAAAGGGTCCTTGTTGCCTTTTTTGTGATGGGCCCAATATGATATTTTTTCAGTGGGTCCAGAATTCCTGGCAGCGCCCCTGCGTGGACCCACATACAGACTAGCGTGTGTGTATTAACAAATTTAAACAAATTCTGAATTCAAACCATAGTGGTGTTTCGTAGGTAACTCGCAGTGGAATTATTACTTTGCAAATCACAGACATCGCGCATTCGCATGTCAAATGAAATTCAGACGTCCTCTACAATTATTCTGAATTAGTACAAAATAAAAGTCTAGTGCGAATGAAACTTTACAGCATTAGTACATTGTTCTGGAGGTGTTAGTTTGATTCAACTGTGAAATTGTATATACATTTATATATAAAAACTTTTTCAATGCCAGTTTTACCATGTTTGAATAAATTGTTAAAAATCTAGCCCAACTTAATTCACTAAAGGCTCATAAATCCCACTGCCGAACATTAAACATTAACATCTGTTGGCATTACCGCCCCCTACTGGCTCATTCACAATAAACAACCACCTACCATCGGTGCACAAAAAAGTAATGAGCCTGTTTTGGAAAAAGTAAGGAGTAGAAGTACAGATATTTCTTTTAAAAATCTACTCAGGACAAGTAAAAAGTCATCAGAGAAAAAAGTACTTTTGAAAGTACAGATACATGAAAAAATGACTTCAGTACTTAAGTACTTAAGTATTTGTACTTCATTACTTGCCATCTCTGGAAATGTCCTACAGCGGGACAAGCTGATGAAGAAGAGAGAAGGTAAGTAGACTTCACAGACATTGCTAAACAGCCCAGCATGTACTGAAATCCAATGATGTCCAAAAGTCCATGTTTTCATTCTGCTTGTGCGACTTGTAATTCATGGAACTGGATTTTCCATCTCAGCTGCAATCCCAATAGAGGCGTCAGGGAGAGCCAAACTGTTCACCAATACGTCTGTGCCACCCACCTATCCGGGCAAGCCAAAACAACTGAATCGTCCACACATCGCACGCGTTTGGAACAATCATTTGGTCTGATGTAAGCAGGTTGATAAGACACAGTGAAAGTGGTAGAAGAGTCTAAGAAGATCCAAGAGGAGTACACTCAGATGGTTTGGGCACCTAAGGAGAAGAGTTGGAGAAGAGCACGAAGGAAGAGAAGTGATGGAGATGGAAATAGAAGGAAACAGAAGACGAGAACGAAAACAAGATGGAGAGACTGAAGAAATACAGATCTCAGGGAGAAGGAGATCAACAACAGAACTATAATCACCTCCCTTCATTCCTGTGCCCCACTCGATCTCCGTGACCTCCACGAGGACTACACCCCACCTCGAAAGCTGAGGTCCTCCGATCTGGGACTCCTCACGGTCCATCCAAGCAAAAGGCAGTCTCTCGGGGACCGTGCTTTTAGTGTGGCTGCCCCAGTACTCTGGAACTCTCTCCCCTGCGAGGTTCGCCAGGCGCAGACTGTTGACACCTTCGAGTCGGCACTAAAGAGGCACCTGTTTACTCAGGGTTTTGGTCACTAGCTTTATTTTATTTTTATTTAGTTTTTACGATGGTAAGCGCTTTGGGTTTCCTGAAAAGCGCTGTATAAGTTCAAGTTATTATTATTATTATTATCGCTTTCATAAGCAGAGATAATTCTGGTGAGTCCAGCTTGCCTCCCATTCGTCGTTTTTTTCCAAGGAACCCAAACAATGACATGTTCCTAGATACCAGTGTTCTTCTGGGGCAGTGGGGCATGATAAACACATTGAGATAATGTGACTTCAAAAATAAAGTTGGTCATAATCAGAGATGGCAAAAGTACTGGGATTTCTTACTTGAGTAAGAGTAAAATACATTTGTAAGAAAACAACTCGAGTAAGACTACAATGTACTGATCCAAATATCTACTCAAGTAAATTAAAAACTACTTGTTCTAAAAGGTACTCAGAAATATTTTTGAAAATATAAAGTACAAAGTTCAAAAGCTAAATTTGCCTTAACACTTTACAGGCGATTTTTTTTAGGGGCACACCCAGAGACTAAATGAAAACAACTAAGTAATCTAAGTAACGACCCTGTTTTGGGAAAAGTAAGGCGTAGAAGTACTGCTATTTTTGATACTGATATAAAGAATGCTGAGTAAAAGTAAAAAGTACTTCTAAAAGTACAGATACTTACTAAAATTCTACTTGAGTACAGTACTTAAGTATTTGTGCTTTGTTACTTGCCCTCTCTGGTCATAATTAACTCCTTCAGTGCCCATCATGTTTCCATCAAGTCATGTCTTGGCGGTGGCAGACATTTTGCTGGTATCACGTACGGTGAAGTATACATATAACCAGGGCTTGAAAACAAAATTATTTTTCAAACGTTCCGTTCTGAACGGTTCAGCCAGGCCTATCTTTAATGTTTTCGTTCTTGGAAGCATTCCGCCAGCAAAATATCAGTCCTGAACCGGTTCGGAACGCAAAAATTCAGTTCGTTTTTAAAGTTCCTAATTTTGTGAAATATTACGTTTTTTTTATAGTTCATACAAAATATATTTGGTGGACGTTCGAACGTCAATGCAGTTGTATTAACGTGAAAACCGGCTTTAAAACGCCATTACATTTGCTTCCTCATCTGTCCACAAGATGGAGCCCCAGGTGCATGGGGCTTGATGACTGACAGTGAAAGTGGACGGAAATAGTCTCCCAGACATAGGATATGTTAAAATATATAGAGAACAGAAAAAAATGTTTTTAACCGGTTTTGTGGATTTCATAATGTTCCGTTTCTGTTCCGGAACAGTTGAAGAAATCTTTTCGTTTCCGTTTCCGCTCCTCATAAAATTCAGTAAATTTCCATTCGTTTTCGGTTTTCGTTTCCGTTCCTTGAACCGGTTCTGAGCCCTGCCATATAGTGCACTATATGGAGGAAATAGGGAGCGATTTCGGACACAACCAGAGTCTTTTTTTGATACTTTTTGGGCGCAAGCTCCGTTTTTCATTCTTTATTTGAGAGATAGCGACAGGATTCGCTGAGAAACTGGGATGAAGAGTCAGGGGAGACATTGCAGAAAAACCGGAGATCTGGGGTGAGGGGTGGGTGGCTCTATAACCACTCGGCCACCGCACTCCCCCACAACCAGAGTCTTTTATATTCAAAGATTGGCCGATACCGGGACCCGATACCGGGACCCGATACCAAGTACCAATACTGCAAATTTTGAGGAACCACTTCCGGTACTCAGAGCAACTCCAGACTCATGTTAACATGTTGTATGCAGATATGGGCAGAGTAGCCATAAAAATGACTTAAGTAAAAGTATTGTTACCTCAGCAAAATGTTACTCAAGTAAAAGTAAAAAAGTATTCCACAAAAAAGTTACTTAAGTAGCGAAAGTACTGAGTAACTTTCAGTAACAAAAATACAATACATTAAGACAAATTATCTTTTTAAAAGAGACAGAAAGACCGAAAGAGAGAGAGCCTGAAAGGGAGAGAGAGAGCTCAAGAAGGAGAGAGAGAGAGCTCCCGAGACCGAGAGATAGCCTGAGAGAGAGAGCGAGCGAGAGAGATCGAGGGAGTCCGAGAGAGAGAGAAAGACAGAGAGAGAGAGAGAGGAAGAGAGCACCCGAGAGGAAAAGAGAGAGAGAGAGAGAGAGATATGACGCCAACATATGTGCCAACAGTTCCCAACGTGTGTCGCTAAAGGCCAAGTTAATGTAACAAGTAGCAAATTGCTCACATCTCAGTAACAAGTCGTTTTTTTTCACCTCAAATTTACTTGAGTAAAAGTAGAAAGTAACATGTGAAAAATGTACTCCAAAAGTAAAAAAGCACACAAAAATTGTAATGGAGTAAATGTAATGCGTTACTGCCCATCTCTGGTTGTATGTAATGATATTTGGGGGACGGTAGGAACAGCATGTACGGTGGTATGGACGGTGTCATGTTTACAGGTCAGTCTGTAGACACACGTGCCCGACCGTCCTCTGTCATACATTTATAGACAAGGTGAGAGACACGTGGTGGTGTGTGTGTGAGAATGTGCACGCACTCAGGGCACGCACAAAAGTTTGTCTTTGTCTACCGTTTGTGCACACACACACACACTCACACACACAAACGCTCATTTGGTGATTGTGTGTGTGTGTGCACACAGACTAAGGGCATGGGGTTGTGTGTGTTTGTGTCTGTGTTTGTGTGTGTGTGTGTGTGTGTGCACACAGACTAAGGGCATGGGTTTGTGTGTGTTTGTGTGTGTGTGTGTACACAGACTAAGGGCATTCGTTTGTGTGTGTGTGTGCTCTCAGCATATGCTCAGGACATTTGCACACCAATGCAACTGCCTGCAACTGCAATGGCCAGCAACTGCCTGCAACCGTCCCGTTGCGTTGGGTGTTTTTCTTTTTTCTTTTTGGCCAATGCAACTGCCGGCAACTGCCGTTGCATTGGTGTGCAAAGGCCATAAGTGTGTGTAGCCTGGCATGCCAGATACAATGCATCCACGAATTGCACATCGCTAGACGCTGATGTGCAATTTGTGGACGATGCATTGGGTCTGGCTTGCCAGGCTAAAGTGTGTGTGCACTGTGCACGAACACTTATAGAGGGTTAGGGACATGATTGTGATGGTATGCATCTGTGTGTGTGTGTGTGTGTGTGTGTGTGTGTCTTGGTCGACCCCCAATTAAATTAATGAACAATTAAATCGATTGACAAAATATGTTTTTTTGTTGTTTTTATAAATAAAAAAAAGTACTTCATCGAAGAAGAAATGCTGTTTTTTTTAATCAATAAAACAAGTTAAGAGATTAACAACACAAGCTAAAACGTACAATCTCTCACTCACGCTTTTAAAATAAATGAATTCATTAAATATTATACGATTGGTTAATCCATTATCTATTAATAATTGACGTGCCTACAGATGACAAAATATAATTGACTACAAAAAACATGGAATGTGTATAACGGCACTAAATTGCAAATGCAAGGAATATACATATTAGAATTAAAAATACTTTTTACATTGTTTTTTATATGATTTCTGCACATATTTCTTTTTAACCTGAGTACTTTATAGACTGGTTATTATAATTCTATTAGTGCACATTCTGCTACAAGCGGAGAAAGTAAACTATATGATTATAATTATGATAATTACTAGCACAGCATTAATATTTGCACGCAGTAGCACGCAAGCACCCACTGTATATAAATAGGTTGTAATACTAGTGCTCCCACTAAACTTGTTATTATTACCCCCACCGCCCTCTAGCGGCGGTCACGTGCGATTGCGCGCTATCGATTTCTCGGCATCGTGTGACGTAACGCGTCGACTGAGCGAACGAAGCGCGCTGATTGGTCGAGGCTCGAAGGTGTGTTTTGGGATGAACGGGGGCGCTGCCATCTAGGAAGTGGTGGTCAACATGTTTACTATTCACCTTAGCCTGGGGTGAACATTATGAACATGTTTACTATTCAACCTAGCCTGGAGTGAACCTTCTGACATGTTACGTAAACTAGTCAAGTTTATGCTGTCAGTTTTCTAAGGCTGTGGTCCAAAGAGATTCACATGAGGATGTCTTGTGAAGGAAAATAGTTTTTATTGTAAGATATTGTAACGCCATGTTATGATTTTACTGTTTATTGACAATACATGAAAATAAATTGAGGTATACGTTTCATGGCACGTACAAAAAGGGAACACGCGATGAGGAGAAATAGAAATAGGAGTCACAAAAAATAACAATAGGATAACATTTCTAGTCGTATTATTCGGTAGGGCAACGTAGCCTCCTTGCACATGGTGCCTCTTTACTTTACCTCGTTCTGCACGTGAAACATAAATTATAGCTTCGGTAGTCATCCGTTTATCAATACAACCATTTAGTTCCGTATTTACTTTCTAGAGTAGACCACCCATCCATTCGAAGTTGGGCGCGTCAGCTGATGCGCTTGTTTGGCTGCGTCACTTATTCTTAACCACGAGAAATCAAATAAATCACTTCCTCTTCCTGCGGCATCGCAAGAACATCACCAATACAATTCAGTTTATACTCGGAACCAAGGAAAAAAACAACAAGAAAGTCGAGCTTTGCAACGACTCACTTCTTGTAGGCGGCCAGATGCACCGCGCTGTAGGGGAGCAGGCGCAGGCAGGACACGGCGTTCCCTTTCCAGAAAGCCCGCAGCCCCTCGGACCGGTAGATGACGACCAGGCCGCTCAGCAAGCCCCTCTGGCAGTGGAACGTCCCGACCTGGCTCTTGATCTTCAGGACCTCCAGGGGAGACGTGACCGTCTTGCTGAACACGCCCGCGAAGCCGACGCATGCGACGCTCTGCGAACTTGTCAGCCGCTCGTCTTTCTTTACGATGGCCATGATGTATTTTTCTTAATATTATTATTATTATTTTAGACTATGTGGCGGCCCATCCATGCACGGACTAGTTGTGGTCTGCAGCGCGCGGACTTTAAACTTGTTTACCTCCTCGACAGCGGCGGAACCTAAACATAGCAACGCCTAAAGTCTGGTCGAGGTAAGCGCCAGCCTCTGGGTGGGCTGGGCAGCGCGTCAGATGTTGCCCCGTTTACAAAACCGCAACTGCAGTGAACGTGTGCTGTGGCGCTCGTGGACGAACGAGCTATGAAAACAAAGAAAAGGTCGTGGCTCTTGCGAGTCACTGGGTTGCATATGACAAAAGGTCCAATAGACTATGCATTGAATGGACGGCTGTTAAAGCGGCCATTATCCAGGTCTTGAGTTCTTATAGGAATTTTAGACCTTTTTAGAAAAATCTAGAAATTATATTTCCGCATTTCACAAACACACACAGTCCACAGTATCAATGCCACGGAAGTGGCATGCAGTACATTTGACGGAAACGAAAATGAGTCTCAGAAGGTATGGTGTTTCAGGACGCAGACAACAGGAAGACTATCAAATGTCATTTTTAAAGACTTGAGTAAAGAGTGTTGATTCTGGTCGAATGAACTTAGAACAAATCTTCTGTTATACGTCTTCAGTCCCTAGTGAAAAATCCAGCTATGACCAGCTTGAGATGGTAGCTGGTTTAAGCTGGTTTTAGCTGGTCTTAGCTGGTTGACCATTTTTCACTATGGGTAGTAGGAATTTGTTAATATCACCATGCAGAGTAGTAAACACAACACAACATAGTGTAATGAGATGCACCAGCGCGGTGCATGCTGGTCTGACACCGTTGGTGTCTCAGCATGTACCAGCGCGGCCCTTAAATAGAGTCCGAACGAACCAGCTATTGCCGATGTGAGTTCCTCTAGCCTTTCGTTACAATAGCTACTGAAGCCTTTCTGACTGATGACTTGAAACGACTATAATCCAGATATTGACAGATTATTGACAAGAGACAGACGCGAGTTATGTGCGTGTGGCCTAGTGTTTCCTGATGAATGCGTGCACTGGTCTGTTACTACAGTCAGGCATACGCCTCAAAACCACAAGAGCCGACCAATAGCAGTGCAGCAGATAAGATCCATGATTTAGCCTGTAGGGACATTCAATGGTCAGTCAAGACTCAGTTGGGTAGGGGGGAAGCAGGGCTCTGAACCGGTTCAAGGAACGGAAACGAAAACCGAAAACGAACAGAAATTTTACGAGGAGCGGAACGGAACATTATGAAATCCACAAAACCGGTTAAAAACGTTTTCTGCTCTCTATATTTTAACATATCCTATGTCTAGGAGACTATTTCCGTCCACTTTTACTGTCAGTCATCAAGCTCCATGTATCTGACGAGGAATTGAATGTAAACCCGGTTTTCAGGTTAATACAGTTGCACTGAAGTTTGAAAGTCCACCACATATATTTTGTATGAACTATATAAAAAATGTAATATTGCACAATATGAGGAACTTTAAGAACGAACGAAATGTTTGTGTTCCGAACCGGTTCAGGACCGATATTTTGGTGGCGGAACGGTTCCGAGAATGAAAATGTTAAAGATAGGCCTGGCTGAACTGTTCAGAACGGAACGTTTGAAAAATAAACTTGTTTTCTAGCCCTGGGGGGAAGTGTTTTTTCAATGTTTTTTATGAGTTGTTCACATCGAAGCTATGATGTTGTGATGGTGGCATGGCAATAAACTTTGGAGTTCCTCCACGCTCCCCTATATAGTGCACTACACACATTTAATGTCTCAAATGCCGCTCTTGGGTGGGTGCACTTAAATATATAGTGCACTATATTTCAGTGCACTGACCTTTTGTGTCGCAGTCTAGTATTGTCAATTCAAACACCGCCACCCCCCGACCCCCGCTTTGCATTTACTGGAATATACGGTGGTTAGCTCTGATTGTCCACGAATGACACGGCACTGGGTACGTTCACTGCAGTTCGGCTTCAAAGTCTGGTCACGCACACACTGGTCACGCCACTCCATCCACAGGTCACGCGCGTCTGACACGCGCCGCCAAAAGGGTGGAGTTTTTAGATAAGCAGATTACAGCAACAACACCTGACTGGGGTGTGATGCATCATTGTGTAATCTTTTGGTACGAACAAAAATGTCACCAGATATGGGCAGAGTAGCCATGAAAATTACTCAAGTAAAAGTATTTTTACCTCAGCAAAATATTACTCAAGTAGAAGTAAAAAGTAGTCATCCAAATAGTTACTCAAGTAAAAGTAAAAAAATGATTCTACAAAAAAGTTACTTAAGTAGCGAAAGTACTGAGTAACTTTCAGTTTAAAAAATGAATTCAAAAAATGAATGAAAAAAAAAAGATCGCCCGAGAGAGAGAGCCCGAGAGAGAGACAGAGACCGAGTGGGAGAGAGAGAGAGAGAGACACCAAGAGAGAGAGAGAGAGAGAGAGAGAGAGAGAGAGATGACATCAACATATGTGCCAACAGTTCCCAACGGGTGTCGCTAAAGGCAGAGTTAATGTACCGAGTACTTTTTACTGACGTCTCAGTAAAAAGTTGTTTTTTTCACCTCGAATTTACTTGAGTAAAAGTAGAAAGTAACTCGTGAAAAATGTACTCCAAAAGTAAAAAAGTACACACAAAAATTGTAACTGAGTAAATGTAATGCGTTACTGCCCATCTCTGGCTATATCTCAGCCACAAAATTGAAAATGTTGCATCTCGCTACCTAGTATATAA
>OMKY01256523.1:4295-14758 GCA_900302395.1 Bregmaceros cantori
TAATCTGGCACTTACACATCTGTTTTTATAAACATTGTACGGTGTGCATCACCTAGAAAAAATGAGGAAATGATAAGGGGGTGTGTGTGTGTGAGTGTGTGTGTGTGTGTGTGTGTGTGTGTGTGTGTGTGTGTGTGTGTGTGTAGGAGAGAGAGGGAGAGAGTGAGGGGCGGGGGCTGGTAGGAGGAGAGAGAGACAAGTTATAGTTATATAAAGGATAAAGGAGAGATAAGACAGATGAGTTGAGATGGGGAGCTAACGATTAGTCGATCAATCAATGACCAATCAATAATCAATGACAATGAAATTGAAATTAAACAACAACCAATGCAGTAATCGATTAATCACCAAGGACTTGAATCATTGTTATTGCCAGCAGTTTTTTACTGATTTGCACAAATTTGATATCTTTTGATTATATTTTGAAAATCCAAAATGTGATCAAAATTATTCAAGATTATTGATAAAAATATGATTATGAAGAAAACCATCACTATATTAGCTTATAAATTAATTGTAATGAGTTTGTGTCTGAGTAAGTATCTAAATTGTAATATATTTGTTTGCTAACGTGAAGCAAAACTGACTACATTTCAAGATTCATTGTTTCAATAATCGGCAACTAATCGAGCATTAAAATAATCATTAGTTGCAGCCCAGTCATATAGTCATATATGTAGAATAAAGGAGAGAGGCAGATAGTGGGAGGGTGACAATGAATCACCAATCATCCATTTAGAAGAGTCAAACAAGGAAACGATTAATCGTTTCCTTGTTTGGTTCGTCCTACACATAATGTGTTGAATATATGTTGTTCAACATTTGCAATATCAATAACGTTTCAGGTTAATAGTCCTTCCAATTTTGCACGTCGCAGTAGCTCAGTCTGTTAACACACACATGCCATGATGGCACAGAGAGTTGTGGGCTCGCTGCCCTCACCGGCAGATTTGCCGCATGTCTCCTCCCCCTTCTCCACCCGTTTTCCAGCCAATTCAGAATGTGAAAAATTGAACAAATGGTCCAAAAAGAAATACATAAAGAAATAATTGTTCCGATTTCAAAGGAAAAATTAACCTGACAATGAATCGATGAATCGGTCAGTAAAAATGGCCGCTTAAACGATGATCAAAATAATCGTTATTCGCAGCTCTATTGAATAGTAAAAACATATAAAGTAAAGAAATAATAGAAATAATAGAAATAAAACAAATGGAAACGTAGTAAGTGAGGCTGCTAAGAGCAGCGGGTAAAGAGAGAAAGCTGCAGGGCCGTCTTTCATACAATAACACATCGAGTCTGGCGGACGAGACAGTGGGAGAGAGAGAGCGAGAGAGAGAGTGCGAGCGAGGGAAAGGGTGGTGGGAGGGAATGGCAGAAAAGGGAGGAGGGGTGGAGGTATTTAAACGTCAGAGGCAGGACAGCACAGGCACATGCTCTCAACTCCCCACCCAGCAACGGGAGGAGAGAGAGAGAGAGAGAGAGAAAGGGGGAGGGAGAGGGCGAAAGGGAACCGAAACATCTCGGAACAAGCCTGTTGCTTTTGTTTTTATTTTGTGGCAGCCGAGCAGAGATGACCTCCGTGAACACCTTAACTTAACTTTCCCCGAACAGCTCCTGCTTAACTTTTTTGACCCCTGACCTCATACCCCCCCCCCCGACCCCGATCCCTGTTATCCCTCGCAACCCACCGCACTTCACTCACCTGTTAACTTCCCCACCGACTCACAGTGGCGGAGGAGAGAGTGAGAGAGACCTCTATGAGAAAATCCCTCCTCTGAACTCCGTCCGTACCATTTTCGCTCTCAGGTCGACCCCCTCCATCAACCATGATGGGCCTTGAGGGTGCTCCGGTCCGCACCGCCGCGGCGTCGGCCTTGTTTCTGATCGGGGCACTCGCTGCCGCCTTGGACGACGGCACCGGCGCTTCTGTGACCGGCTCGGCCACGATGGGAGGCTTCTACCCACGCTTCAACCCCTTCTTCTTCCTGTGCACGCATCACGGGGAGCCGGATGGCACCGGACCACTAGCTGATGGAGGGGTGGAGGTGGTTATCACATTCCAAGTGGCCGGGAGCCCGAGTGCATATAGTCCCGGACACGAGTACCAAGGTAAAAACTCTCTCCCCACGCATGCTGGAAGTGGTTGAATGAATGCATTGAATGACCATAATCATTGTAGCAGGATAGATTGAACATTTTTAAGCTTTCTCAAAATTGTATATAATGATTATTTTTGTATATTTCCAAAGGTTAGAAAAGTAAACCAGTCTAGTGAAGGCTTTGGTCATGCATAGGTTTGGTCATGCATAGGCAATGTTTTAGGGTGAAGTCGTTCATTGCAAAGTAGACATGTGCTAGTTAACAACGTGTTGCTGTTGTGTCTATACAGTGTGCTTTTAATCTAGTACACAAATCTGGGCATGTGCAATTGTGTTAAGTTATAAGCATTATGGGTTGCGGTAGTAATACTGGAATTCAGGCAATTGATGTTATTATCAATTGCTTTTCATGCCAAGAAATGTGCAAACGGTCCGAAATGATTCTCTTCAACTGGTGATATATATATAGTGTAGTGGAAGATCACAACCATTTTGAAAATGATGTCTTTTGAGGTTTTTGACGCCAAACATGTTTTTGTATATGACATTGGTAATGAAAGAGTTGTTGAATGGTGCTGTTATTGGTAGAATTTGGTGTATTTTAGTAATGTTAGTAGTCTTCGGGTTTGTGAAAAGAATCAGTCAGTAGATGTTTAAATTATAACATGAACTATCTTTTGTTTTCTATCTGATTGTCTTTGTGGGTAGTTGCAATTAGGGACAATTAGCAATGGTTCTCTGGATCCAGATTGACAAATAGTTATGGTAATAACTTCAGAGAGATATGATGTTAAAAGAAAGAGACAGAAAGAGAAGACGAAAGGAAGAGAGTAAGAAAGATGTAGAGAGAGGGAGAGGGAGAGAAAAAGGGGGTGAGAGAGAGATAGGATAGAGGAAGAGAGCTATAGGAGAGAGGCAGGGAAATAACGGAATGTGTGTGAGACAGAACAAGTGAAAGAACGATGGGATAGAGAGGGAGAGATGGAAATAGTTGTGATTTGTGTGTGTGGAGAGAGGGAGAAAGGAGAGTGAAAGACATGTATATATTTTTTAGAACAAGAAGATGAATAGATATCCGTGGAGAGAAAGAGATTGGAACTTCATTGCAAATGATGAAGAAAAGTTGTTTTCATCTATGCATTTTTAATCTATATAATTTTACTGAGAATATTAAAATGTCATATTGCATGTGAATACAAGTGCTGTTTGTATATATTTTTACCATTCTAGGAACTACACCCTCTGATTATTCATGTTCTTTCGATATACAGCTAGATAGGTATATAACGTGCACATTTAGTTCATAGTTTATAGAATACATATTTGTCCGGTGTAATATATATAGTTTATGGTTTATAGAATGCATATTTGTATGGTATAATATAAATAGTTCCAACACTGTGCCAAAGGCATATATATAAATATTTATGTAGTTGATATTTATTCATATCTGGAGCATATCTCCCCACCAAAAAATATTGAGTGAACGCTGAGCCTGTCTCTCTCTCTCTCTCTCTCTCTCTCTCTCTCTCTCTGTCTGTCTGTCTGTCTGTCTTTCCCCCTCACTCTTTCTCTTCTCTTTCTTTCACTCTCACAACTCTCTCCAATCTCACTCTACCTCTTGCTATGTCTCCCTATCTGTCTGTCTCTCTCTGTCTCTGAATTCAATACAAAAATGCTTTATTCGAATGACGTACGGTCACACACACTCTTTCACACACAGACACACACGTGCACGCTCTCTCTGTCTCTCTCTCTCTCTCTCTCTCGCTGCACATGCTGCTGGGTTGTTGCCTTTTCTCAGCAGGTGTTTTGCTTCAGCGATAATGGCGACTTGACTTGTGTATTCATGCCTGTGTGTGCGTGCGTCTTTGTGTGCTTGTTTTTGTGTGCTCATAAGTGTGTGTTTTTGTCTGTGCGTCTGTGTGTCTTTCAAGTGTTCATTGCGTGTTTCTATGTATACACGTGGCTGCGTGTATCTATGTGTGTCTAGGTTTGTGAGTGTACATTTCTGTGCGCATGGGTGTATCAGCATCAGAATTCAGAAACAGTACGCGTCGGTGTGTGTGTGTTTATGTGTGTGCGCGGCCGTGCGCGTGTTCATGCAGGCTTGTGCGCGTGAGCCTGAACAGGCTGTGATGTGCGTGGGGTGTGAAGGGCTGTTTATGTAACGGCATTGAGTATAGAGAGAGATGCTACGGAGTACCGAACACAACTGTGTGTGGGATAGAGAGAACCGAGCAGGGAGAACGAGTGAGACTGAGAGTGATGGGGCGAGGGAGAAATAGAGAGAGGGAGGGAAGGAGAGAGTGACAGAGAGAGAGAGAGAGAGCTAGCAAGAGGGAGACAGAGAGGAGGTGAGAGGGCGATGTGAGCGAGGGAGGGAGAGTGGGCAAGAGACTAAGAGAGACCGAAAGAGAGAGACAGACAGACAGAGGGAGAGGTGAACGAAGAAGGGAGAGGGAGAAAGAGTGAGATAGCTCTAGACAGAGAGAGAGATAAAGAGAGAGCACTTGAGTGGGAGAGAGACGGAGAGACTAAACAGTCCAAATGTAAATAAATCGTTTTTGTACCATAACAACACTATCTATGCATACCAGCGATTATTTACAATTTAATACAATTTCATGTGTAAGTATTGCCTCCTAAAGTAGTTTCTATTTGTCTACTATTTTATATTTGAACAGTTTTAATATTCTGGTATATGACATAACCATGCCTTTACATGGTTATGTAAAGGCATGGCAATAAAGCAACATTCATTTTTTTATGTGATGAATCGAACAAGAAAGTGTCACCTGAACTGAAAAAGTTTTGCACGGATCTGGATGAAATTTTGTAGAGTTGTTGGAAATGACAAAGGAAGAAGTGATTAAATGACGTGTAGAAGTGGTTATTTTGGTGCATTTCTGTAGCCTATAAGTAACATAATCATACTGAATCACCAACTTACCGATAGATCGCTGGGCACTTACCGCGATCGCATGACCACTACATTTCCGCTCGGAAATGTAGTTGGCATGTTCGCTGGTGGCGTCAATCGCAATTGTGCTATTGTACGAGCACTTGCATTGATAATGGGCTGCCACACATACGGCTAGCACTAACAGTACTATGTTTTTATACCACTACTGTGCAATCTCTGAGTGCTTCTAGTTTGTTTTGCAATGGTCATGCATGCAATCGTGCATGGTCATCTCCTATGGACATCTCCCTCCTGTCCCTAAGAACTTCTAAATGCCCGCTGGAATGGGAGTTTATAATAGTTCTCTGTTTAGGGACTGACTCTTTGTGCCTGGCCTGCTGAGGCATTCTTAGTCAAACTTTTTTTGCTGGCAGATCCAATATTCTCGAAAATGGGTACATTCACAAGCTTTCAATTGGGTCTCTTCTCAGAAATGATGCAAAATTGTTGTAAAAAATCAACGCCCTATTCTGTTTACCCATATAAAGTGCCGTTCCGCTTGGCTCGACCAACCCACCACAGACACAACACCCAGCACACCGAGACCTCCAGAACTCGTCCTCACCAGCGCGGTGAGGGCCTGCAGTTTATTTACTGAATACACAAACATTAGACAGGAATTCATGGATATTACATGTCTTGGAATCATTGAGGGGCCAATGTAACATGATTCGGGCCACAGCTAGTTTGGGGATATTGTCTCCGAATATCAAGCCTTTGTCCCAAATTACGCAACGACATGGTGGTGCCTGAGTGTTCCTGCTATTTCAAATGATATTTATAAGGTTCACATGGTGGTAGAAGACTTGGAAAAGTCAAGACATTTAAAAACAATTTTCCAGACCCTGGAAAAGTAGGTAGCACTTCATAATACGTGTCCGCATTTGAACATTAGTTACGCATTAGCTAAGCATTAGTTAAACCATCATTTCAACCTTAGTTAACCCTTAGTTAAGCATTACATCTTAATTATTTCGCATTACTTAATCATTAACTAATGATTTTCAGACCAGCCCTCACGCATTAAGCACGGCTTCAGACCTGGCATGACCAGACCCAACACACCGTAAACCAGATTACGGTCTGAAAATCATTAGTTAATGATAATGCGTAACTAATGTTCAAATGCGGACACGTATTATGAAGTGCTACCGAAAAGTAATATGAAACATTGAAGAAAAAATAATTTTACAGGCATTTTCAATCCTTTATTCAATTAATTTCCATGCGAGAAAAGCATGAACGGCAGTTCAATATGAAATTCATGACCTGTACTCTTTAAGGATTGGATGTCCTTGGATATTTGTTAAACTTGCACGGGTGATTGATGGATGATTGCAGAGCCACTGGACCTAAACTAAACTGTGTTTGTTTTTGAAATTCCTGGCAAAAGTCAAGTGCACAACGCTTGGCGCTAATATTACAGCATCGTTTATTGATTCTGGCGATTCGAGTGATGTTCATGTAAAAGTAAAAAGAACATGGAAAACGTTTTGTAGAAAGGCGTACGGAGCGTGTGAAACATGTCTTTTCAATGACCTCTAGCTAAATATCTCAAACATCTCAAAGAGAAATAATCAATTTGTATGTAACTTTTCTATTTCATACATGTGATGTCCATCAAATGTCAATTTGACAGGAGTCAAGTCAATTCTGGGAGGAGCTCAAAAAAGAGAAAAAGAGCATGTATTTTTGTTTCAAAATAAGAAAAAAAAATCTATATTCATATGAAGGTCTTTTCAATATATGAACAAGACAGTTAGTGAGAACTAAACACACATTTTCATGGAAAGTATAGATACAATTCTTTGCCAATTAAATAGTGATGACTGAATGTTTAAAATATATTTTAAAGAAATTCTGTGGAGGTGGTTGATATTGAAAGGGATACATGTTCTAGTTAACCTACTCCATTTAGTGCCCCTGGCCAAGGCACTGGCTCAGAATCTGGAGTTGGCCCCCGGGCGCTGCGCACGTGGCTGCCCACTGCTCCGCAGGGATGGGTTAAATGTGGAGGATGAATTTAACTGTACATGTATGTATGTATGACGAAATAAAGTACCTTCACCTTAACACCATGTAAATCAATACAGACAAAACTTTGTAATTGCACTTTCGCTTCGCAACATGGAAACATTCACCATTTCAATTTTTTTGTATTTGTATAAATATTGATGAAATACAGTCAAAATCAAACTTAAAGTTACTCACCGAGTGGTCACATGGTCTTCTGGACCAATAGGCTGGCTGCTTCTACTAGTTATTCCAAAAGGAATGAGAAAATGGAACGAGTTGCACTGATTATTAAATCATGCATTTGTGGGTCACAGATCCGCACAGGAGCATTCGGGTGTTGAATAGCGCACCGCAAGTTACCACCATCCGTTTTAAATAACCCTGTAGGTGTGTGTTCCCACCGAATATACATGTTGAAAAATAGCCCAAAACACAGCAAACTAAATGACACCGGACGTGACGTTCAGACACCGGAAGTACCCCCGAACTCGTCTATAGTGAGTTTGCGGAACTTGCTGCTTACGAGTCCCATTAGGCGTCAAGAATCGCTGTGTGACCTGATACACTTTCAGTATTTAAGTACACCGTAGTTCACAGAATGCATTGAACTGCTCAGTGACAGGGTGCAAGTTTAACGCACAAGTTGGGACAGCCTAGAGACCTCTCTCTAACCTTCCTCTCTTGTTCTGGCTATGTTTTCCTCTCTTTCTTTGGCTCTGTTTTCCTCTTTTACTCTCCTTTCGCTGTCTTTCTCCCCTCTCTCTCCCTCTACCTCCTTCTGCTTTCTAGTCTGCTTTTTCTCTCGCTCCCTCTCATCACTCTCTCTATCGCTCCATCTCCATCCTTTTTCCCTCCCCTCGCCTGTCTTGCTCTATCCCCTAGCCCCCGCAGTTTTCGTCAATCTACCTGTTTGTCAGCCGGTCCCTGTCAATCTGCTCTCTGTCTCCCACACTCTCTTCCGATCTTCCATCTCTCTCTCTCCTCCAACCCCTCTCTCTCTCCCAACTACATCTCCTTCTCCTACTCTCAGTTTACCTCCATCTCGCCACTGATTCAAACACCCACCCCCCCCGCCCCCTGTGCCTCACTTTTCTCTCTTTCTTTGTGTGTATCCGTATAGGCACCGCTCGTGTTGTGGTTAGCACCAGTCGTTTAGCAGATTTATCTGCAACATTGTGTATATATTACCAGCCTAATCCGCTCTGGGCTGCCCCGGCACCAATTACAACAGCACAGTAGACCATTATGATTTTTACTGACTGCTCACCCCCACCTCAGAGGCAAAGTAGTTGGCATAATGATGAAATATCCATAGAGAGAGGATAGAGGACGGAGACAATGGTCATTCCAACGTCCATAACCAGACTGTGATCCAGACTGTTTAGATAGAGAATTATGTTACTGGAGAGAGATAGGGAGATAGTAAGGGTGTGTGTGAATGAGAGGGAGAGAGATAAAGATAGCGAGGGAAGTTGTCGGATGGATCTTAAGAGGTTTTGAGGTGTCTGGTTGAGGGGTGGGAGAAGGGGATTTTGTATTTTGTCGAACGCATGACCCAAGTCACCTCAAATATAAAGCCGAGCATGCTGCGGGACTTGGATTACCATGGATCTGTTCATAATATTTTATTTCTGGACCAGCAGTCAATCCCAGTGATCATGGGCGACTATCAACACTTCCTCAAATCATGATATAACGCTGACCAGGACTTCAAGGTGTGACAGGGCCTTTAATATACAAAAACAGCAATTTATTGAAGATTGTAACACTATCAATCAGTATCAAAGTCAATGTCGCCTGTTGGTAGGGTGAGTGCTCTATTTCAAAACTAGATGTTTTCAGTTGTGCCGACTTTTGTAGGGATATCTCTGAAATGGCGTAGAAGCATCAGTGAGGGGTACGCGTTGGCCGAGTGGTTATGGACACCGCGCCTAACGCGACCCCATTCATGTTAGTGGTGCTGCGTCTACCGCAGCGTCCGCAGAGTTCGACTCGTCAACCCAGTTTCCGACTCATCCTATCCAATAAAGATGTAAAAACGGCGCTGACGCCGGAAAAAAAGAAGCATGTGTGAAACCCAGGAATATTGTAGAGTCATGCTTTACGTGGGATTCAACAGGGTGCTTCCTAGCCTGTCGAGCCAGAACCAACTCATCGTCCACGCATCGCACATCGCTAAACGCTTGCATTGGGTCTGGGAAAATCAGGCTTGCCGTCGGTATGGATGCAATCGACAAATCAGCGCGGACGTAGGGGGACTTTGTACGAGCTACGCAAGACGTGGGCGGAGTTTGTATGGGCTACGCGAGACGTGGGCGGAGTTTGGTTGTCATGCCTCCAGGCCACTTGTCCCACTTACTGTGCTGTGACTGGATAACACGATTTGATTGACACTTTTTTTTTTTACGGTTTCCGACCCTGATTTTACCAGACGCAATGCAAGTGTCAAGCGATGCATGGACGACGCGTTGGTTCTGGTTCACCAGGCTAGGTGTGTGGGGAAAATCCTTCCACCCAGTCCGAAGTTATGGACCAAGCGAAGATTTGGCCATCTTGAACCCTAGTGCAGTGGTTCTGAAACTTTTCATACCAAGTACCACCTGAGAAACTATTCAGTGGTCCAAGTATACCATGTCGACCGCCGGAAAAAAATAAAATAAAATAAAATCCCTACCTAGGTTGTTCAGGTGGTATTCCGTTTTCAGACATGTCTTCTGCCTCTGACAATTAGCTTTGTAAAATCGATAGATGCCATACAAAGGGTTAAGTACACTGAAAAAAAACGAGTTTTACTTTCACCTCTTTAAATTTAAAAGTGCCACTACTTGCATTTATATTTAGTTGACATGGACACACATTTCATTTTACACTTCTATCCATTTATTTTCCGACAAATTATAAAAATTTTGATTCAGATAATTTAAATATTTCTATCAGCAAAGGTGTGTGAACATAAATTAATTCCCAGCATGTTTTGATATATATTATATACTATTTATATTCTTTGATAAGTGCAAGAATTTCCAAACTCCTTTAGTAACGGATTTACAACATTTTTATATCTTTTCATTTTATGCGTCAGCCTGCTTGGTACATCCATTACTCAAGTTGCGCAGTTTGTAGCGCGACGGGCTGCCACGCAGGGAACCTTGGTTCGCGTCCAGACTCCGGCAGCTTCTTTCTTTTTGTGATGTAATCCCGCGTACCATCAGTGTGTGCTCGGCGTACCACTGGTGGTACGCGTACCACAGTTTGCGAATAACTGCCCTAGAGCATTAACACACCGAATCTGGGGCAAATCCATTTATCCGTTCATAGGTATCCCGCTTAACGCGTCTTACCAAGGATCTACCACGCCGCAAGCAACACCATTACATCCC
>OMKY01256528.1:7510-19327 GCA_900302395.1 Bregmaceros cantori
GGTTTATAACTAGGATGTTACCGTCATCAGTTCATCAGCCTACTGTATTTGTCTGTGTGTGTGTGTGCCAGTTTCCCTGTGTTGGGACGCTGTGGGTATAGTTGTACTGTTCAACGTTCTGTTTCTGTAAAGCACTTTGTGTTGCTCTGCATGAAAAGTTCTATATGAATAAATAAAGTTTGAATTTTGTGTTTGAGATGCAAAGACTAGTATGGAACAATTCCAGTCATGTGACATTCAGGTGAAGGAAATCCTGATGCAATCTGGTTATTACCAGGTTATGTGTGTTAATAAAAGCGCCATTTTTCCCATTTTTATTGGCAGCGTCAGTGCAAAGTGGGATGAGACGATTCGGGGGAACAACCAGCCCTCTCCATCTCTCTCTCTCCTCGACCACTTGCATGGTGTCATTCAGTCTGCAACTTTGTCCATTCACGGATGTCATCTTCCCATCACTTTCTCTATCTTCCGCTCTTCCTCCAACGTGGCACTGTGCCTTGAAGGATTGTTTTTGTTTTGTTTTGTTTGGACACACAACAAACCAACAAAAAAACAAACACACACGATCGAAAACACAACCTCCACGGCAGAGGTAATTACTAAGTACCTCAACGAACTAATGTGCAATACATGCGAACCATAGAACTGCTGGTGTCAATTACACAGTAATGAAAAGCAGAGCTGGAGAGAGAGCACTGGTTTGGGTAACACTTAACCCGTAATGATGAAAAGTTGAATATGAGCTTTGGCAAAGACAAACAATTTATTAGCTCAACGTGTTCACAATAAAAGGTAACTCCCAAAATAAAATGAATAATAAATTATAACAATGACCAGTAAATGTCCTGTAAAGACAGTCAGTGTGATTTGTAATATCAATATGAGCACTGTCAACCAAGTAGGGGCGCCGCCAGGAGGGGAAAGGTGGTACTGATTCTAAGGGCCCGCAGCACGGCCCACGGCCTGTGGACGGTGGATCGCAACTAATATTTTATTGTTTTTTATTATTATTATTTTAGAAATTTCTACAAAGAAATGGTAATTGGAAATAAACGTATTAAACACACACCTGTCGATTTCCATAACCTTTTCGTTAATTCTTTAACATATTGTCTGGGGGGGGGGGTGGCCCAAAATTAGAATCTTTCATAGGGCCCAAAATTCCTGGCGGCGCCCCTGCAACCAAGCCAATGTTCAAACCTTTGAGACTTATATATAGGGTCGGGTTGCCCTAATGTGGGCCATTTTTTGCAGCTTCCTAATGTGGGACAGTCAGTTGCCTGGTGTGAGACAGTGAAATGTAGTGTTGAACAGTTGAATTTAATATTAGCCACGTTGCCATACTTTGCTTTTATCATAGTTTGACTGGAATTCATTAGTTTAGGGGGGAGCGAGAGCGACTGGATGTTATCTGTCCCACATGTGGCAGTGGCCCGCATTAGGGCAATCCACCCTACAGTGAAATGTAGTCTTGAACGGTTGAACTTAATGTTAGGCACATTACCATAGTTTGCGTTTACTATAGTTTCACTGGCATTCATTAGTTTAGGGAGGAGCCGCAGCCACTGGACTCTTGGGTGTCCCACGTTAGGAAGTGGCCCACATTAGGACAATCCACCCTAAGAGTATGTCACCAACAAAGAAGTGAAAGCCAATGTGCCGTTTCAAGAACTACTGACCATAGTTAAAAAAACAGAAATTAAAAGGGAATGCTGTGGCACTCGCATCATGTACTGTATGTACATTTATGGTGCCTGTGACTTAGTTCACAGGTACGGGCAGCGTGGCGAGTTCTCCTCTAGTCTGTCAGTCTTCAGTGGCGCCCCATCCGTCAGACAGACTATGAGGACAGAGAGAGATGGAGAGAGCTGGTTGTGAAGTCTTCAGTGGCGACGCAACGGTCAGAGAGACTTCGAGGACAGAGAGAGATGGAGAGAGCTGGTTGTGAAGTCTTCAGTGGTGCCCCAACGGTCAGACAGACTACGAGGACAAATTAGATGATATGAGATGACAGTATAATAGACTTATAACGACGATCAAATAAAAGATGCATCAACTAGGCCTATGCTAAAGGTATGGCTAAAAAAATACTTTTAAATGTATTTTATTAATACAAATGTGCCAATGATAATTTAGCCATATTGATAGTGTCTCCAAAAATATAATCCGCTCATAATCCCCCCTAGAGCATTAACACACTGAATCTGGGACAAATCAACCTGCTCACAGGCTCCAGTATGTACAGAACTCAGCTGCCAGGGTTCTCACCCGCACCAAACCAAACTTCAAACTGAAACAGCACTTTTCATAGCACTTTTCATGCAGAGCAACACAAAGTGCTTTACAGAAACAGAACATCGAACAGAAAACTTTACCCGCAGCCTCCCAACTCAAACAAACTGGCACTCTCTCAACCATGGACACACACAGACACACACACACACATACAGAAGGCTGATGTACAGATGACGGTAACATCCTAGTTATAAGCTAGATCAAAGAAATGTGTCTTGAGCTTCTTCTTAAAACATCCACAGTCTCCACGGCCCTGAGAGCCTCCGGAAGACCATTCCATAGTCGAGGGCCATAGAAGCTAAATGCGGCCTCTCCATGTGATTTGGAATGAACACATGGAACTAGTAAGAGCCCTGTGCCGCTGGACCTCAGGTTCCGCGACGGCTGATATGGTACAAGCAGATCAGCTAAGTACGGGGCGAGTTTGTCAACACATTTGAAAACCAGTAGAAGTATTTTGAAGTCAATTCTGAAACGGACAGGGAGCCAGTGTGAAGATTTAAAAATTGGAGTAATGTGTTCCCGGCCTCCAGCACCATCACCCCCAGCACCAGCTCATCACCCACAACCTCTTCCATATCCACTGGCTGCCCATCAGGTTCCGTATCAAATACAAAATCCTCCTGCTCACCTACAAATCCCCCCAGCATCTGTCAGACCTTCTCCAACACAGTCGTTCTGAAGTGATTTTAGGCCACCAGATTTTGGACTGTAAATTTGTGCAAAAACTGACTGGAAATAGGTTTACAACATTTACATGGGATATTGGGAGGGTATTTCACCCAGGGTGTAAAACATTTGGGGACAGAGCTTTTGCTGTGGCTGCCTCCACCCTCTGGAACTCTCTTCCCCCCCAATATTCACCTTTCTCCCCAATATTCACCTTTCTCCCCAATATTCACCTTTCTCCTGTCCATCCTGGACAGTTTCAAAACTCATTTATTCTTCCTGCCTTTCCCTAATTGATAGTTACCTCCTTTCTTTTTTTTCTTCTTCTTGTTTTGTTATTTTGTTTTATCTCTTGTAAAGCGACCTTGGGTTCCGTGAAAGGCGCTAAATAAATGAAACGTATTACCTGCACCGGGGCGGAGCCGCGGAGCAGATTATGTTTTTGGTCGCGTTGGTTTGTCCCCTGGATAACTGAAAAAGTTGAGCACGGATCTGGATGAAATTTTGGTATGCATATACTTGGTATGCATATACCTGCAGAACCCCCAGAGGTGTCTACAGAGTTTGGGATCAATCACCCTTTTTCATCGGGAGTTATTCATTTATTAATTTCTACATCATTAATGATGTATAAGGCACCGAAAGGCTTCTCAGAACGACTTCAAACTTGGTATGCATACTCTGTGGGGTCTGCAGGTATATGCATACCAAGTTTGAAGTTCGATACGCTTCAATAGGCTCACACCAAACACAGGATCAATACTGACACTGTGTCTCCACCAAAGGTACTTTGTAAAGGCGTCAAAAGTGGTGAAAATTCCGTGTTTCTCAGTAAACGGTGCTAGAGACATAAAGCACCACAATTATGTCAACAATATCAGCAATTATCAAATACATTAGTGCAGCAATATTGTTAAGAGACCAAAAGAGGGGTTATTTACAGAGGCAGTCAGTGGGTAGATTGATAGTCACGCGCACATACATGTACCGTGAAATTCTTCCTCCGCATTTAACCCATCCCTGAGGAGCGGTGGGCAGCCACGTGCCCAGTGCCTGGGGTACAACTCCAGATTCTGAGCCAGTGTATTGGCCAGTGGCACTGACTGAAGCAGGTTAACTAGATCACTTACCCTCAGTGTAAGCAGTTCTGTAGGAAACCCACACAGACACGGGGGGACCTGTAGGTGAGGAAAAGACCAGAAAGCAATTGGCGCTCAGTGCGACAATTGACGTGGAAATGTGTGAGCGCCGGACGCAGGCACGAGTAGCGTGTCAAACGTGGGACACGAAGAAAATTGAGTCACAATCTGAATGCATGCTACTATATTATATATATTATACTTAGTTAAGGTTTTTTAAATACCTCGACAGTTTCGGTCGCCGCTCTACTGTCTTCGTCAGGAGTCGGCTTCCTGTTGGCATGGTGACATCGTTGCTCTATCACTTCCTTGTGGGCGTGGTCCAGCTGATGTTTCCGCCGGCCTGACCCCGTCTAGCCCCCGTGTGGGGGCTGTTGTAGGAGAGAGTCCCACACGTGCGAGAGGGTGTACGACCCTTCGTCCCTGGTGTGCTTGCTGCGTTTCCTAATCTCTATCGCACACCTTTATCTCTAAGGTTAAGTGCACATTTTGCCCCAAGCTAAGCGTTCCATTCAAGATTCAAGATTCATTTTAATTCTCCATATTGCACATACATGACAGCAGTACACACCAGGGCTTTGAACCGGTTCAAGGAACGAAAACCAGGAACTTTTAGTATTTTCCAAGGAACGGAAACGAAACCGGAAACGTTATCATTTTTTATGTTCCAGAACAGGAAACCTTATTTAAAAATAATGGTAACCGGTTAATACCGGTTTTATTTCGTTCCTCGAAGGAGTGCACTTGGGGATAACTTCAGAAATAAAACAAGAGTATTTATGAAATCTACGATGCAGCAGTGAAGTAGGAGAGTCTCTCTGCAGTGTGTTGTTGTGGGTTCGCCCGACACACAACGAGACCTCGGGTATAGAGCGTTACCAGCGGGCCTCTATAGCAAGTCACTTTGGGTTCGCCACAACAAATATTACATAGATGACAGGAACGAAATTAACCGTTCCGGGAACAATATTTTTTTGTTCTAACCGGTTCAGGAACGTCAATTTATTGGTGGAACACATAACCGGAAACGTTATAATTCTGTTTCTGTTCAGAACAAAACGCTTGGGAAAAAATATTGGTTCAAAGCCCTGGTACACACACATGGAATTTTAGTTGGGCATGAAACAACTCTCTCAAGATCGACGGGTAATAAACAAGTTCAACCCAAAAACCAAGAAAAGCAACACATAAGTGGCATTGGCATAGAATCAGCACATGCAACATGTCAACATATCAAGCAGGGCTACCCCCTGCATTCAGTAGCATCATTGCGCGTAGGAAGAAACTGGCTGTGTCCGAAATCGCTCCCTATCCCCTACTCCCTAACCCCCATATAGTGCACTCACTTACAGTGCACTCAACAGCAACGGCCGAGATTTCGGACACTAGAGTCGGCGCAGTTGAAAATGATTATAAAATATAATTACAAAAAATGTAATTATAAAATTCAAAAATCATCACAAAAAGTCAAAAGCACTTACATTTATACCAATTTGCAGTGGTCGGTCGCTATTTACTCACGCCGCGCCGTTTTTGTGAAGTTCAGGTTATTTTTAAAACGTCTCGCAATGCATCATGGGTTATATCCGATGCTCACTACTTTTTGCGGTGCATTGTGGGATACTTTGTCCACTATCTAGGGTACAGTACATGGAGAATTCGGACACCCCTACAAAATGGCGTGCGCCCCATGTAGTGCACTATATGGGGGTTAGGGAGCGATTTCGGACACAGCCAGTGATACTTTCTGATGGGTGTGTTCGGCCAAGTTTCTTGCTTAGCTCATAGCTTAGCTTAGCTAGCCGATACCCAGCTAATGTGAAGCTTAATAAATATATAAGACTGGTCAGGTTCTCTACGTGGACATTGGACACCTTATCTCAGCTGCAATTACAGTTCGTTGTTAGACTTGCCGCTAAAAGTAACTTTTTACTTTTACTCAAAGTACATTTGACATTTTTTTTGACTTGATTCGATTTTACTGGTAAATGTGCTTAAGCAAGATTTAATCAGAGTAACAGTACTTGTACTTCAGTAAAATATTTTAGCAGTGTTATGGATTTTAACTAAAGAACTGGACTATTGTACTGTTTACACAAGACTGTTTAGCGCACATTTCAAAATGATAGTACCCTTAAATCATCATTGTATTGCACATATATTTTCCATCTGTTGCTTCTACATATTTTGGAGCATTTATCGAAAGGATTTGTGAGGCACCCTAGTGTGCAACAGATATAAATTTTCACTAGCTTGGCGAGCCAGAACCAACGCATCGTCCATGCATCGCACATCGTTTGTGTTGGGTCTGGGGAAATCAGGCAAACCGCCAGTGCGGATCCAATCGGCCAATCAGCGCGGCGATCGTACGGGCTACGCAAGACGTCGGCCGAGTTTGTACAGGCTACGCGGGACGTAGGCGGAGTTTGGTTGTCACCTACTGCGCTGTGACTGGATAACACGATTTGATTGACACTTTTTTTAAACCTTTTCCGACCCTGGTTTTACTAGATTCAATGCAAACGTCTAGGGATGTGCGATGCGTGAACGATGCGTTGGTTCTGGCTCGCCAGGCTACATTTTCACCATAGTGACATTGGAGCAGTGAATACTCTCAGTATACCCATATTCTACCCTGCACATAACTCTAGTAACTATGCTTTCATCATATTGTCATGCCAAACAAAAACAAGTTAGTTCAATCAAATTTTTGCCGAAAATGCCAGTTGAGGACTTTGAAGTATGTACGTATTATTTACGATAGGGTTTTAGCAATAAAAACTGTGTTAAAATGTCAATGTTGGGGGCTGTCCCTGTGGCACAGCGTGTTAGCCCCTCCAAGCCAGCCCCACACATAGTCTTGTTGTTGTGGCTTAGAGTAGACAACACATACGCAGCGCCATGAGATCGCTGCCCCTCACGGTCATATACTGCACGTCTGCTGGTCCCAACTCTCTCATCCCCCTTTCTCACTAACACTGTCAATGAAAAAAAAAACCTTTTACGTTAGAGATGAGTAGAGAAATGGATTAATTGCTATATCAAGTCATCACAAAATTAATTTGGGTAGCACAATTATCCTGCAGATGGCATATGCACTGAAAAAGTCATGGACATGTTTCGGACACCATGTTTTAACAATATTGCTAACATTTTAGTCATCTACACTATCAAATGTACCTCCAGGGGATATCTGATATCATATTGTAGTATGAGTAATCTTATTGTGTAATCGTTAAAATCACATGAGCTGTGATTGGCAGTGGTGGAAAGTAATGAATTACATTTACTCACTTTACTGTAATTAATTACTTTTTATGAGTAATTTGTAATTTTCGGAGTCGTTTTTGAAATGTGTAATTTTTACTTTTACTCAAGTACATTTTTACCTTAGTACTTTTAACTCATTACATTTGATTCCCCAAACGTTAATGGTTACAAACCATATTGGTGAATGGTGAAACATTTTAATTCGGGCGGAAAGTTAAACTCCTGTGCAGCCTGGCGAGCCAGAACCAACGCATCGTCCATGCATCGCACACCACTAGATGGTAGGGTGCACCGATCCAGTCCCCAAGAAACCGTATGCTGAATTTGATTCATGACTCACATTTTTTTTGCATTAAGTAATTGAAAGTAACTTTTACTCATTTTACTCATTACATTTTAAATGAAGTCATTTTGTACTTTTACTTGAGTACATTTTGAGATGGGTAATTTTACCTTTACCCTGAGTACAATTTAAGCAAAGTAAAGATACTTTTACTCAATTACAATTTTTCAGTACTCTTTCCACCTCTGGTGATTGAACAGACGAGAGGTGGTTGCTCCAGGTAGGTGCTAGACACGTTTCTCTATTTTGTTCCAATTTCACTCTGCGGTGGATGAGAAAGGTAATTAACCCGTAAATCAATTGATCTCCAGTAGTCTACAGTACAAATAATACACATAATAGTACTGTTGCATGGTGACAAATGTCAGCAGACATTTTGGTGGTAGCAGCGCAATCAGACGAACAGGCAGAGAGTGTTTAAAAGTCTGTTTGAAGGTATTCCATTATTTATTTAACCATGCTATGAATCACCAGCAGATGGCAGCCTAAATACGTCCATTGTATTTAGCCCTGTACAATTTGACGTGAAGTGGCAAGGTATACATCTTAACCGCACGTATATGTATACTTCACCGTACGTAATACCACCAAAATGTCTGCCGCCGTTAAGCCCTATAGAAAAGTCTTAGCTACCTGGGAGCTTCATCCCCAGCTGCTTCTACTCCTGCGGGCACCTTCTCTTCAGCGCCGTCCTTCTCAGCAGTGTCCTCCGAAAGGTCCTCACTCCGTTTGTGTCGTCGTTGGTTGACTCGGCCATACCGCCAGTTCCTCTTTGCTCGATCCAAGTCATAGGGATCCCAATAATCTCCAAACTCGTCTCCTAGACCATCCGAAAGTTCCTCGTCGCGTTTGTGGCGTCTCTGGTGCACTCTGCCTCTCCAGTTGCTCCGCTTATCAATTTCATTGTCAAAGTCCCAGGACTCTTGACTGCGGTCCTCTGTGTCGTCGTCTGAGAGTTCCTCGTCTCGCTTGTGCCGCCGTTGGTGGAACCGTCCCGGACGCCAGTTGCTCCGCTTGTATCTGTCCCCCATGTCCCACGTCTCTTCGCTGCGATCCCAATCCCAGTAATCTCCAAATTCATCTCCTAGACCATCAGAAAGTTCTTCATCTCTCTTGTGTCGCCTCTGGTGGACCCTGCCCGGTCTCCAGTTGCTGCGCTTAACAATGTCATCGTCCCAGGATTCTTGGCTGCGTTCCTCGGCTTCATCCTCGGACAATTCCTCATCACGCTTGTGTCTCCTCTGATGGACTCTTCCAGGTCTCCACCCTGCCCTCTTATCGACAAAATCCCAGCTTTCTTGGCTCCTGTCCTCATCTGGACTGTAGTCGGACATTTCTTCATCACGTTTGTGTCTTCTTTGATGGACCCTTCCGGGTCTCCAGTTGCTGCGTTTCTCAACTGCATTGTCAATGTCCCATGACTCTTGACTGCGGTCCTCATCATCTTCATACACTGGATCATCAGACAGTTCCTCGTTGCGCTTGTGTCGCCTCTGGTGGACTCCTGGTCGCCAGTTGCTCCGCTTGAATCTGTCCCCCAAAAAATCCCAATATTCTTGGCTCCGATCCCAGTCCGGACTCTCTGACATTTCCTCGTCACGTTTGTGACGTCTTTGGTGGAATCTCCCAGGCTTCCAGTTGCTCCTCTTGTCCCGGTCCTGGGAATCCCAGCTCTCCTGACTCCTGTCCTCATCCTGGATTTCTTTTGAGTCCTCTGAAAGCTCCTCATCTCGCTTGTGGCGTCTCTGGTGGAACCGGCCGGGTCTCCAGTTGCTGCGCTTGTCGATGGCATCCCCTAAATCCCATGTCTCTTGACTGCGATCTTCGTCTTCGTTCGCGTCTTCGGAGAGTTCTTCATCGCGCTTGTGTCGCATTTGGTGATATCTGCCTGCTTTCCATTTACTCCTTTTGTCCCTTCCAAGATCCCAGGATTCCTGGCTGCGGTCTTCATCCGCGCTGTCCTCTGAGACCTCCTCATCGCGCCTGTGTCGCCGTCTGTGGTGGACTTTTTTGGTGGGTATCAACTTGTATCGTTTCTCGCGCACCTCCTCATCGTCGTCCTCGTCGTTGCTTCTCTTGTCCCAGCTTTCCTGACTGCGTTCGTCCTCCGCGGCTTCTCTTTTAGCCTCCACCGATTTCAAGAAGTCTTCAATCTCCTTGACATCCTCTGGCTTTGTTCCGGAAAGCGCTGCTTGTGCTTTGGATAGCGCCTGAGGGCTTCCAGCAACGGTTGACGGGCTGCGCTTAAGCCCTGAAAGGAATGATAAAATGCAAATATAAATTATTAGACTTTTGACACATTTCACCATCTATTTTATTTCTTTCTTTCTTTGTTCTGCCTTTGCTTCATTAGAAAAAAAATCATTAATGCAAGGTTTTTGTACCAGAAAGAAAAAACAAAAACAACATTTTAACCCTTTCCTTGACATAGTTCAAAAGAATATATATTCATGGGTTTGACTGAATGTGCTGTAACTCTAAACATATATAGATCTAATAGCTGCCTTTAAATTGTCTACCATTAGATTTACTCTTATTTATTAGCCACCTCAGCCCCACCCCCCCCACCTATTGACTATTGAAATATTATTACTACATTACTATTAATAATATAATAACCATAAATTATTAATACACAATTATTATTACATACTGTATATGTGAGATTTGGGAAATTGAAAATTCAATTTATTTTGACAGTATTGCTTGGTACTTATACCGAGTAGCTCTATCATTACCTATCCTCTTGTACTGACAAGTCAACTTAATTTCCCTTAGGGGATCAATAAAGTATTCTGAAGCTGCATATTTCATATTCTGGGGGGGAAACATTGATAATAGTCAGTGTTATATACCTGCTTGGATAATATATTTGCAGTCTTCGTCAAGCGGGTGCGAGTCGGTCTTGGAGAGAGCTTTGGATAAAACTTCCACCAAGCATCTGTTTACCTGCAGCGAGTAAATGTGCCAATTACACAAACATGCGTCGTTTAACGCAAGCGCAGTCAACAACCACATTTCTTGACATTGGGCACAATGGACACCTTACCACTTCGTCACTCGGTGCTTCTCTCCCAAGTGGAACAGCGTCGTGTTCTGGAAAAAGACAAAACGCATCTTAGACCTTGGCAGAAAACGTCCTTTCACTGAAGCCTTTTCATTTTTAACGTCTAAACAGGCGGCTGTGATACAATGCACGTTGAGTGCACGTGGCAATGCATCCACGCACATCATGAATAGGAAGTTTTGCGAGCGAATGGCGTGTAAAGCGACGGCAAAAAATATTGCGCAATGCAGCTCGCGTCACGCATATCTGTCCAAGGTCCTGATCCATCCCAACTTTACGCAGCGCGGCACCAACGCAATACACGCGTTTCTTTCGACGTTTTTTTTTTCTTTCTTTTTTTCTTCGCCGTATCTCAACTCACCCGCTATGATGGAGGCAACCGCGAGGAAGACTGCCAGGAAGCGTCCCATGTTGTCGGGGGGCCACTGCCAGCTATCTCCCGCGTCAAACTCCCGTCCTTCTCCCACGTCGGCCGGTCCCGAGCTCTGCTCTCAGCACTGTCGGTCCGGATGAATGAAGCGCAGCTCCTCATATAGGCGCCTCGTCGTGCGCACGACTGTGCCGGTGTACACGCGCATGCGGGCGCAATGCGCGCACGTGCACCAAGCCATTACGCGCACGGAAGGAAAGGATAACGCGTGCGTGCTCTGCAGGTGCCTGGGGCTGCGTTATGTCTATAGTCGTAGAACTGGAGTGAATGGTGATTAAAAGTCGGGCAAAGGTCGTGTTTAGACTGTATTGAATCAGTGTCCCGGGTCGTTAGTGGGAATTTAGCCGGATTGATGAATTTACTCTGGTCGACCTTAATGCTGTAACCGCTAAGGTGGGTGACGGTTAAATGCGTTGGATTCTGGACCCTATACAACCCCTCTGAATCACTCTTTCACCGTGTGCGTCTCGGGACGTGCCACGTGCGTGCGCGTTAGCCTTAAATGAATGGAAGTTGAACATACAAGTGTAAACATGGTGCGTTATACCTCTCTCTCTCTCTCTCTCTCTCTCTCTCTCATATATATATATATATATATATGGGT
>OMKY01256529.1:14832-28401 GCA_900302395.1 Bregmaceros cantori
ACACACACACAGACACACACACACACGTACGTACACACACACACACACACACGCACACACACACACACACACACACACACACACACACACACACACACACACACACACACACACACACACACACACACACAAACACACACACACACACACACACACACACACGCACACACACACACACACACATACACACACATACACACACACACACACACACACACACGTACACACACACACACCATATGTATGATCTTTCTGGAGGCCCAATTATTAATTAGTACACTTAAGATGAGTGATAAAACTTCAAATCAAATATAAAAGTTATCATTATTTGTACCTTAAAGTTGTGGCATATGCCTTCAATTGATGACTAATAGTACTACTACTATTACTACTACCACCACTTATTAACTACCACTACTACTACTAAAACATGGACATTGAACTGACAACGCTACCACAAAAGTGGAAATTCTCCAAATTGAAGGCAGCAAGATCAAACTAAAATTAGACCCAAAAAGCTGTCTGGTTGAGTGGGGGATTTGCCCATTAAGGCCAGTTAATTCAACACAGTTAATACATTGACTTGAACACACCACTGAATTACTATATTTTGTTTTAATCTGATTCCAACCGTGGATATTTCCGTGTCTGTTGTCCCTCTCTCACCACTGACCTAGTGACTGTCCGAGAGGCACATAGATAAGCCAAATAAAGAAACAGTAGCGCCATCTGCAACGCTGGATGCATTGCCAGTATAATTTCCACGTGTAATCAAATATTTTAGTAGTATTGTAGTAGTAGTATTAGTAGTATTATAGTAGTATTAGTACAAGTGATAATGGTCCTTAAACTCTTCCAAAATCTATACATAGTGTAGCTTTAACAGTAGCCAGGGCTTTGAACCAATATTTTTTCCCAAGCGTTTCTCTCCGAACAGAAACAGAATTATAACGTTTCCGGTTATGTGTTCCACCAATAAATTGACGTTCCTGAACCGGTTAGAACAAAAAAATATTGTTCCCGGAACGGTTAATTTCGTTCCCGTCAGCTGTTTAATGCTATGTAATATTTGTTGCGGCGAACCCAATGCGACTCGCTACAGAGGCCCGCTGGTAGCGCTCTACAGCCAAGGTCACGTTTCGTGTCGGGGCGAACCCACAACAACACGCTGCAGAGAGTCCCGTAACGATTCCTACTTCACTGCTGCATCGTAGATTTTATAAATACTCTTGCTTTATTTCTGAAGTTATCCCCAACTGCACTCCTTTGAGGAACAAAATAAAACCGTTCTTAACCGGTTACCATCATTTTTAAATAAGTGTTCCTGTTCCGGAACATAAAAAATAACGTTTCCGGTTTCGTTTCTGTTCCCTGGAAAATACTAAAAGTTCCCGGTTTTTGTTTCCGTTCCTTGAACCGGTTCAAAGCCCTGGTACAGATCCATTAAATATGCATGAGATATGCGATATGAAAATATGGTTGTACAAAACAGGCTTAGCAGAGTTGCTATATTTCACCCGGAAGTCCGTGGGTGGAGTATACATACTCCGGTAGGGACCTCGCATTGCACTGGTGTCGGAGGTGGTTGACGAGCCGCACGCAGAAGGGCCGCGGGGCGCTTGGTCATTGGCGAGGGGCACTCGTGGAGTGGAGCCGGCTTCCGAGGACGGAAGCTACGCGTGGGTGGAGGGGCAGTGTAGTGAAACGGCGCAGTGCATTGTGGGCCTGCACCCTTGGTCACTTGGCATATGCCGACACGCCCCTATAAATAGAGTCGGAACAGAGCTTGGCAATGGGCTGAGCTCAGTCTGGGGTCGATCTGGTTCAGGTCCATTCCCTCAGCTCCTCTACCCGGGGGCAGCCTCGCATTAAAATATATATATAAACCACAAAGGTAAGTATTAGGCGACCGATGGTCCTGACAATGAGTGGAATTATCATTAGTGCCAAGATTCCTAAGCTTCGCCTCCATTTTATAACGTTGTGTGGGAATTGTCTGGGGGCAGCCAGCTGGTCCTGTTTTAGAGACCCTGGGCTTTGTTATTAGCATCAATACACGATGATGTTGACAGTACTAACATCATGAACACACACGCGCCACAGAAGGAAACATTCTCAATTCTAATCAGTAGTTCACAAAACTATGCTTTCAAGGTATTAATGAACACAATCAGCTTGACCGCAGCTAAAAACAAGACTTGATATTATAATGTAGTGTAAAGAATTGAATGATTGTTGTCGTTAGCAAGAATTATGTCATATACACAACAAATACCCAAATTGACCTTTTCAATTCTGCTTCCAAAGAAAACATGTACGTACGTAATTCAATAATCGAGTAATTAATCGATTAATCGTACGTGCGATTAATCGATTAATTACTCGATTAATCAATGATAATTGATTATTGAATTAATCGGAAACTAATTTGATTATCTATATGGCATAATGGCGTGGAGAATTGTGGGCTCGCCTCCCTCACCGACATATTTGCCACATGTCTTCTCTACTTATTTCACCCCTTTCCAGCTAATTCTGAATCAAGCTTAAACTGGTCCGAATCGGCCGCAAAAAATACATTAAAAAAGTGTTCAAAGGTTTGAAGGAAAAATTAATCGATTAATCGTCAGTAAAAATAGCCAATTGAGCGATGATAAAAATAATTGTTAGTTGCTGCTCTACATACATACATGCCTATATATTGAATTTTGCATTATTTGCAATGCAGAGGTCCTCTTCCTTCTATTATACATTGTAATTTCTGGATAATATTTGGTGGACTAACCAAGTTAGATTGCAGACTACTTTCTTTTCAAAGTAATTTCAAAGTTGGATTACTTAAGTTAGTTTTCATAACATCTAGCAGCTGCAGAGTGCCAAACTAACTTAAAAAACTACTACATTGCCATTACTCACTTTATTTGAAGTAGGTTTTACCATTCACTTCACAAACATAATGTGATAAGATGTATACAATCTTTTGAGTTATGACAAATTAGGAGCATTGCGAAACGTTAAAGTATATTAAAATTTTTTTTCATTGATTCATCAAGTTATTTTAATCCGATTACTGGTTCGGAAAAGCAATGTGTTAGCTTACTGGTTACTGCAAAAATGACTGAAATGAAAGTAGCTTGGGACTTTTTTCCACCAGTGCAGGCCTACCGTCATCGCTGGAGAAGTCTCTGAGCAGAGGATGGTGCTTGGGGAGCCGCCGCAGCACGTCCTTCTGTTGCTGCTTCTTGGCTACAGTCTCACAATAGGATTTGTGCGACCCCTGCTGGACAGAAACGAGCACAGCGGGAGGTGAGGCGTTGAACGATTTACACAACAGTGGATATGTAGACAGGCTTCTCTCAGGAAACACAAAGATAAAATTTAAATATTTTTTTAGACCTTTTTGATAATTTGCTTTGACCCTCCCATAAATCAAACTTGTTTGAGCCAATTCCTCTCGAAATTACATTCAGCCATTTCACAAACACATGCTGCCCAGTGTCCACACTATTCCTCGATTCTTGCCAGTATACACTTGGTGTAAATGAAAACAATGAACACTTAAAGGTACGGGAGGCAGTCATGGACACACCAAGCAATACAACAGGCATTTTTCAGAGACACTTCTCAAACTAGAACATTTTAAACAGTAAATTACATTTTAGACATGAGATGAAAATGCTGCCGTGTTCAAAGACATTCAAGGCCTAACATTTCGGTTTTTGAATTAAAGACTTTTTAGATCTGCTGGAGAAACACAAGGCCCGGAATAATGTTCTGGAAAACAACCAACATGCAAGCACCCGTTTCCCATTTTTATTGATAGGCTTAGTGCAAATAGGGAAGACGTTGCAAAAATGTTGGCAAGTGGAGGAGAACTTGCGATGGTGCTCATTCCTGTGAACTAAGCCAACAGGTACCAGGTACCGAAAGCCCCACAGAGTCATCACGAACTTGCACATTTTTTTCAAAGTTTTTGTTGAGACTCTGCCGTGCCCACGACGAGCTTCGACTTAAATTGAAACTTGTGCCAAACTGACAGGAACAGTTCCGGGAACAATATTTTTTTTTGTTCTGACCGGTTCAGGAACGTCAAATTATTGATGGAACTCATAACCGGAAACGTTATAATTCTGTTTCTGTTCTGAACGAACCGATTGGGGAAAAAAATATTGGTTTAAAGCCCTGGTTTGAATATCAAAGTTCAAATATGAAACTTTGATATTCAAACTTATAAACAAACATTGCTGCGTAAACTAGGTAGAGGGAAACAGTCGCCGCCCACATCATCACGGTGGTCTCAGGTGGTACCTCGGTATGAAAAGTACGGGAACCACAATAGCAAGATGGCAAGACTAACCTTGGTGCTGGGGTGATGGGTCGGTCTTGGAACGGATGAAGACACTGCGGGCTGAGCAACTGGGAGGGGCTCAGATTGGTTTTGGGGCTGGAAAGGAAAAGATGGAAACGTTACATTTGTTGTAAAGATAGGCAGAACCACCAACTGATATACAGGACAGCTATATAGATGGCTTTAACGCGTGAAACACTGGGCGGAGTCATTTTGTCTCGCCGTTCTGTTGGTCACTTCGGGTGCCTTAATGGTGCCTGTGTCAACAGGCACCATTAAGGTATGAGGTATGAGGACACCAAACACACAAAACGCACACCAGTTCAAAATCCAACCACTAGATGTCAGTCTGTGACCAGTTACACATTGCCCTTGCTTCGTTCACCATTTTGTATAAATACTGACGAAACAGTCAGCTGGCTGAAAGTGGAAGGAGTTGCACTGATTATTAAATCATGCATTTGTGGGTCACAGATCCACACGAGAGGATTTGGGTGTGGAATAGCACACAGCAGGCATAGTTACCACCATCTGTTTTAAATAACGCGGTAGGTGTTGTTCCCACCGAGTTTGACATGTTGAAAAATAGTCCAAAACACGTCAAAATAGATGCCACCGGAAGTGATGTTCCGAGTACAAATTTAACTGGAAATACCCGTCGAAATCGCCTAGAAAACTAGGCCGCTCAGTTGGGAGGAATGGAAGTGAGGAAACGTATGATAGACCACTAAAACCTCCCCCAAAATAGGATTCAGAATTCTAATAACTGTAATTGGGAAAAAAAATCAGTCCCATTTTGCAGTATTTTATTTAGCCAATATTTTCATCTTAGCTACGTATAAAAGTCTTCTGTGTGTGATTCCTCCGTTTTCCACTAGGTGGCGGTCCAAACACGTACATTTCAGATCATCAACATTTTAAAATGATTTGCATTTCATAAACATGTGTTGTTCTCAAGAGACACAATAACAAAAAAATCAAATAAAACGTATAACAATTGGGTCTGTGCTGAGTAACTTCATCTTGTATTAAATATAGTAATGGGATTCAGTCGTTAACAGAACCAGTAGCTGCAGTGGTGTCTCAAGAGGTGCACAAAAGTGGTCAACGTAGCAGGCACTGAGCGGCAGAAAGTGATCAAAATCAAGTTTAACACAATTCACATCCAGACCTGCATTTTCGAGTCGATCCTATGTTTGAATATCAAAGTTGAGGTTGGCAGCTATAGTAGCTTGCTATAGCTATATATACACACACACTATTACAGGGTCTATGTACAGAGGGACAGTCTATATACAAGGAACATTGTGCAGAAAGTTTGGAGTTTTGCCAAAGTGATGAGTAGAGGAGTGCTAGAGTCAGAAAGTGGCTTGTTCAGCTTGACTCATCTGGAGCTACCTGGCATTCAGTAGCTGTATGGCTACTGAACAGAGAGTGACCAGGGGGAGGTTTCAGAAGTGAGCAGACAAGCTTGTTTCAAAGCACTAAAAATAAAATCACAATTGTCATCTCTGAAACCTTGATTTCAGATTCAACTCAGACTTTAAGAAAAAAAAATCCACATAAAAATAAAATTGATAACTTTGTCTTATAACAGAATAGCAGAATGCAGAATAATCAGATTTCAATCTCAAATCAATTTTTTTGCACAGCCGTAATCTACACTCCAGCCGACCGAGCAAAGAACAAACCTGGGTCGGGTGTGGAACACGGTCTTGGTGTGCCGGCTCGTTGCTGGACGCGGGCACTCCGGGGAGCAGGTTGGCTTCGGGTGCCGACTCCAACATCTCTGCATGAAGCTCCGGGATTGGGGCTTCCTCCGACTGCTCAAGAGGCCCGTCCTCTGTGGGCCGGGCGTGGCCCGCCTGCACCTGGCCTTGAACCGGGCGCGTCTTGTGCTCTTTGGCGTAGCTGTGCACCTCGATGTGCGTGTACCCGTGCGGAGGCTGCTGCTGCTGCTGGTGGTCTCGGACCCCGCCCTGGGACTGAGAGACCTCTTTGGCGCTCTGAGTGTTGTGGAAGAGCAGGCTGGCCACGCCCAGCTTGCGCTGCGCCAGTGTGGTGCCGTCGGCACAGGTGTCGTGGTCGGCCTGGGAGTGGATGGCGGGGGCTCGGGTCTTGGAGTAATGGGGGGGGTGTCTGGCGACGCGCTGGAAGGGGTCGATGAGGGTCAGCTTGGTGGGCGTGACCACTAGCCTCGGGGGGCCTGTGTGCAGGAATGGGAGAGTGGCAACTTTATTCAAAGACGGGATGCAAGTATAGATAGGGGTGCTGCGATTAGGGCTGCAAAGATTAGTCAATCGAAGACTGATCGATTATGAAATTAATCGACAACTAACGCAATAATCGATCATCGCCAAGGAGTTGACTCAGTGTTATTGTCAGCAGTTTCTGGCCGACACCAACAACTATTGGTTTAAACAAAATTGATATTACTTAATAATTTCAGAATGTCCAAAATATGATTCATTATTAGTCAACATTATTGATGAAAAAAAAATGAATATGAAGAAAGCCATCAAAATGTTAGCGTAAAATGTATTGTAATGAGTTTGTGCAAAATTGTAACCAAATTGTTGTAAACTAAATTTGTTGGCCATCGTGAACCAAAGTTGACGAGATTAATTTCTCAGTGATTTTGGGGAGTTTTTGAAGGAAAAATATATGTAACCGCTTAGGCGATTAATCATTTCAATAATCGCCAACTCATCGACTATTAAAATAATGGTTAGTCGCAGACCTAGCTGCGATATTATCATCCATCGCGATTTTGAGCCAGCGATGGATGATTGCGATTGTCAATCATCCATCGCCAGCGATTGTCAATCATCCATCGCCAGCGATTGTCACATTGCGAAATTTTTCCTTATGTCGTCGAAAACATCCAAAATCATTACAATTCATACATTTACTGGTGCATTCATATTTTCAGAACAATAAATTATGAATCAGAGAGGGGAAATACTAAATAGACATATTTAAGTGTAATATATGACCGACATAACGCACATGACCCAGCCATTCGTGTTGTCTTAGGTCACTACAGAGCACCCAGCCCAGCCCATGGTGTTGTTGAACGTCACTGGCTTTGGGGTGAAACGATTAGTCGATTAATCGATGACTAATTGATTACAGAATTAATCGACAACAAATCTAATAATCGTTAAAGAATTTAATCATTGTCATTGTCAGCAGTTTTGTGCTGATGCTTACTCAATATATCCACATAAATGTGATATTAATTCATAATTGCCAAAAATATGTAACATTAAAAAGTACATAAATGGTAAAACGTATAAATATGAAGATAAATATGACAACATTACGGTATGAATTGCATGTAATGAGTTAATACGTTTTTGCTGATTAAGACGGAAAAAAAGTAGATTTCAATTTGACAAGATTAATTTCTCGTAATTGTTGCTCACTGTGAGAGTTTGGGGTATTTTTAAAGGAAAAATGAGCCAACTGATTAGCCGACTAATCATTTTTAATAATCGCCAACTAATCGACTATTAAAATAATCGTTAGTTGCAGCCCTATTCCCCTGTCTCTAGCTATAGGCTGGGAGGGCTCCAGCCTGTCTCTAGCTATAGGCTGGGAGGGCTCCAGCCTGTCTCTAGCTATAGGCTGGGAGGGCTCCAGCCTGTCTCTAGCTATAGGCTGGGAGGGGGCTCCTTACCTTTGGGTCTTTTGCAGTCTGGAGGAGAGTAGCGAGGGGGCAGCAGACTGAGCCGGGGCCTCTTGCCATACTGCTTACAGTTCTCTGGTTCCTCAGCAGACTCCTCCTCTTCTTCGGGTAGCACGTTGCTGGGGACCTCCAGACACACCCGGTGTCTTTTAGACTCAATCCTCTGGACAGGGCTGGGCAGCGATAAAGACACTTCATTTAGTCACACTTTACTCAATCCTCTGGACAGGGCTGGGGAGCGATAAAGACACTTCATTTAGTCACCCTTTCAGATCGATAGATACATAGATACATACATACATACATGTACAGCAGGGCTGCAACTAACGATTATTTTAATAGTCAAATCGGTTGGATCATTTTCCCTTTAAAAGTACCCCAAATTCTTACAGCGGGCAACAATTACGAGAACGTAATCCTGAAATAGTCAAATTTGGTTATTCTTCATCAGCATATATAAAAAAAGAAAATTACTTCCGCTGACACAAACTCATTAAATGTAATTCATAACGTAATATTTTCATGGATTTCTTTATAGTTATGTCGTTTTCTAAAAATCAATCACCATTCAATGTTTCATATTTTCGTAAATTATGAGTTAATATGAAATTGTCGATAAATGGGGGAATATCAGCACAAAACTGCCCACAATAACAAGGATTAATTCATTTGCCGATTATCAATTATTAGATTAGTTGTCAATTTTATAATCGATTAGTCACAGATTAATCGACTAATAGTTGCAGCTATAATGTACAGTGAAAATCATCCTCGGCATTCTCCCAGGGGACCCGGGGACCAACTCCAGTTTCTCCGCCAGTGCCAAAAATGGCACTTGTACCATAAATAAAAAAGAAGGTATGCATCAACGCAGCTAAGATTAGAGAATAAAACGTTTCAATATGTTCCGCACTAATAACAGCACAATGAGTGTCTGTACCTCTTTCTCCCCGCCTCCGTGCCGTTGGGCTCTGCGGAGCAGAGCTCCAACGAGCAAGGCTCTGGAGACCGAACGTCCTCGTCGAAGCCTTCCCCCAGGAACTCGCGGGCCTCTGGAGTGGGCCGGGAGTGGTCGATGGCAGTGTGGTCTTTCCCGGCCAACCAGAGCTCATAGCGTTCTGGTTGGTACTTCCTGACAAACACATCCATGGAGATCTTCACCATGTCCTTCCGACACGTACACTGTAGGAGGAAGAAACGACCATCGGATTAGATCGAACAAAACGGCCAATTATTTTGGAAATTACATTTAACCATTTCACAACACACGCTGTCCACACAGAAATTGATACCGGCAGTAGGGCTGCAACTAACGATTATTTTGATAATCCATTTCTACTGCTGATTAATCAGCTCATTTTTCCTTTAAAATCAGAACGATTATTAGCATTAATTATGATTATGAAACACCAAAAGTTTGCAATGTTAATATTACAAATGTTTTGCTGTTTTGCGATCTCCATTTTATAGTAATAGCATGAAGGAGCCTACACTTATGTGTTGTCTTTATTGTATTGGGGCCTTATTAGGGCCTTGACACTAGAAAAATTGCATTGGGAACAACATATATTCAACACGTTTGAGCATGGAATAGGCCAAACCATGAAACGATTAATCACTGCTGATTAAACGATTATCAAATTAGTTGGTGATTATTTCAATAATCGATTATCATTGATTAATCGGTTGCAGCTCTAAATGGCAGTGTAATACACTTGGCGGAAACTAAAACGTAAGCTTTTCGGGGGGAATTGGTTCTGATCGAATGTTCCCAAAATGTCAAACCTAAAATCAGCCATTTTAAAAATCACTGAAATCATGCCGTTTACAATAATCGATTTATTCATCCACAATAATACATAATATTAAAATGGACAGAATTGATCCCCGTTCTTCACTCCACGTTACACTAACTCCGCAATAAAAACATTAAAACCCTAAACTTCCCACCAAAAAATATGTTTTGGTGTCTCAATTAACCCTTGGGGAGTTTAGGACGTTGAGTCCTCGCCACGCAAGATCTACAACAATGTGGGGAAAAAAAGATTTTCGAACTTTGATATCTTTGTGATATCAAAGTTCGGTGAAAAATGCATCCTACACACCTATGAATTTTGCAGTAGCATGATCACAGCCAAAATGCAGCTCAAAGGAAATGAAAAGTGCACAAGGACCTAACAAGTCCTAATAATATCGCTATGACATCGCTAGACTTTTGTAATAGTTGGGAAGCTGACACTGTTGGACCAAACCAATCACTCAGATTTTTACATGGAAACATCTCATTGACCAGCCCGTGCACTAACCAGCTAAGAGACTGTCCATCCATCTATCTGTAGCTGTTGGTGATTAAGTAAGATTACATTGTTTGTTGCAGGCACGGGAGTCGCAGCCACGTGGCGTGAGGTCACCAGGGAGAATGGGGATCATTCACCCGTTAATAATAATGAAGTATGACTATTATGTTACTTATAGGCTACAGAAATGCACCAAAATGTAATCACTTGCAAAAAAATGCTCAACTTTTTCAGTCATCCAGGGGACAAACCAACGTGACCTGGAAAGTGTTACCCACCAGGATGGCTTGCTTTCCGTACTCAATCCAGCGCTGTGTGGCAAAGTTGGTGGACTCTGCACAGTTGAAGCCGTGGTTGAAGCCAGCATGGTAGGCGTATGGGAAGGTGATCATGAACTCGCCCGCATTCTGGGTGATCTGGAGACAGTTCAAATATGTGACAAATGGATCACATAACTAAAAGCACTCAAGAGATCGCAAACCTGAGGCATAGTGGTACAAAAACATAGTATTGTTAGTGCTAGCAGTATGTGGAAAGTAAAGTCACAATTTTGCTTCCCCTAACGTATAATTAAACAAACAATTACCGTGCAGGGAAATCAAACAAACGCTGCGACGACATGCAACACATACCAAAGTGTCACAGCATCATTTCTGTTAAATGCAAAATAGAGCTGTTCAATTTCAGATATTACTATGCGGTGACAGAGTGCACTAAAGAAACATTAGCCCCGTTTACATGGATACTTTGTTGGATCTGAATACATTTAGGAGGATCAAATAAGAATCCGCTTCACCTGTATACATGGACCCCAATCGGATCCATATTTACGCCGCGTTTACATGGTCAGAGTATACATGTATATAATATCTATACGTATAATATATTCGGATTAATACATTTAAATTAAAGAACCCCTCCTCGGGTCCGCTGGGAAAGGGTGGCGGCCCCATGGCTGTTGGCGGAGAGAGAGCTGGCCGGTGCCTTCTGCCGGGCGTCTCTCTGCGTCTCTCGCTCTCTCACGTTCTACCGCTGTTTATATCGGAACGGTCGGCGCGACGGCTCCGGTAGGGCGTTGAGTGGGGCCGCCTGCTGGCAGCTTGAGTGCGAGTCCAGGCATAAATGTATTCGCGGATCGGGCTTTGGCTCGGACTCTGGGTGTGCGTCGGGATGAGAGGGCTGGCTCTGGCTCGCCACTGGCCGCGCTGCTGTGCCCACATGTCTCCTCGCCCCTCGGTCGCGCACCACCTGGTGCATCGCGGATGAGAGGGTGGGCGCCGGCATAAATGCATTATGCTTCAAAATGTATTCCGATCCACTTGAAGCGGATCTGAAGGTGTATACATGAGCACTTTTGAATCGGATCTACCTATAAGCAGATTATATTTTGGCTTTTTGGTGCCATGTAAACAGGGCTAGTGAAAAAAAAAAAAAACAAGAAATATACTGCACTTTATTTCATCAGCGATTGTTTTTTTAATCACATGGTTGAAACCGAAATTACATCATGTGCAATTCCCTGGCCAACGCCACCCACCATATGTGCTGGGGAAAGAACGCAGAGGACTTGGCAAGGACAGCACACAGATGGGTCGACAGATCAGCATGCCAGAAGTCCAACCAGCCGTGACTTTCAAGTGTCAGATACTGTTGTAGTATAAATGAAGCCAGTCCATTTTACAAGCTAATATGTAAGAAGCCTCATGCTCAATTCTCGGTACGTACAGAACAGAAGACGTGTAAATACTGCCAAAGATGTCAAGAGAAATATTTAGAATGTAGAAAATTAGAGACCACAATTCATTCAGGTTCCGTATAACGATGCCCTAAGAATTCTTCTTAAAAGACCTCGGTGGCTGAGCGCGAGTGAACTGTTTGTTCATTTACGTATTAACACCTTTCACGCCGTGCTCCGAAACTTCATGTTCAAATTTATGGGCAGGCTTGATGCCTCGGAAAAATGACATCATTAAAAGTCTGTCTCACTGCAGCTCCACCAGGTACCAGTCTCAGTTCGGGAGGCACTGGTACAGCTGTCTTTTAAGTGTATAGTTCTATATTTTGATATTAGATTAGATGTATTAACTCGTACCCATTGTCGTTTTTGCTGTGCTTCTTACTGTATTTGTTTGTTGTTTGTTTGTGATATGTACCTGTTATGGACCCCGAGTCTGCAAATAAAGATGTATAAATTCAACAGAACCCTTTGGCTGTGCAAATGTTTTAGTGTTAAATGGTTCTCAAAGAGTCGAATGGACTGAAATGTTTTCTTTTCATGCCACTTCTACATGTTGCTCATGCGTCAAAGGCGTTCATTTTAGCATCCATTATGTTTGGATATAATTTGTACGGCACACAGTAATTTACCTAAATAAATGTATTTTTTTTCAGGTAGGGAGTGTTGTAGCTATAGCTCAGTTGGTGGGGAGTCTGTTCCAACGACCAAAGACTTGGTCGTTTTGACTCCTGTTGAGTGCCTTTGATGGCAACCGCCACCATTGACCGGTTTGCGAATGTGTGCATAATTTCTCATTTGGGATTGTCGTGTTTAGGTGTATTAAAAAATAATTGACTTCGGAAATTGAAAGATTTGTGAAAATCAAGAATAGAAACATCACATTAGGAACAGTGGCATTGTTAAATTAGTAATGTGTTGGGAATCTCATACCTTCTCAAAGGGAATGCCATATTTCTTTAATATGGACGGTGAAATGAGGGTCATCTTGTGCCTGAGGAAGGCCTCACAGGCCTGGGCACTGCCAGGGAAAAACCCTGGTGGAGGACATAGAAAAATAATAAATACATTGATGGCTGCTTCATCTACAGCAGTGGTGTCAAACCACCCCAACGCTGCGCTTCACCGTCATGTACTTTTCCTCAGTCTGCTGATGAAATGAGTTAGTGAGCGAACTGCACATCTTGTGGAGGCGCACTCAAGAAATAGTTCCCTGGTTTTCCACTAATAAAACTCCCACGTTTGATTTGTGTTACCAATTGAATCTCACATAACAAGTAACACCCAAAATACGGAACCAGTTTGGAAGCAATTAGTGGTGTTAATCTGGTAGCTACTCGAGTCAATCAATCAACATCGGAACAAACAATGAAGAACAAGTTTCAATTTGAATTTTCGGTGGTCTATCCTTTTAAGGATGTCAAAATTTGGTTCATGCATTATTCGATCAATCATTTATTAAAAAAAAAAAAAAAAAAAAAAAAAAAAATCGGTCGAT
>OMKY01256529.1:28421-39563 GCA_900302395.1 Bregmaceros cantori
ATCTTGTGGAGGCGCACTCAAGAAATAGTTCCCTGGTTTTCCACTAATAAAACTCCCACGTTTGATTTGTGTTACCAATTGAATCTCACATAACAAGTAACACCCAAAATACGGAACCAATTTTCGGTGGTCTATCCTTTTAAGGATGTAAAAATTTGGTTCATGCATTATTCGATCAATCATTTATTTAAAAAAAAAAAAAATAAAAAAAATAAATCGGTCAATTATTTTAAACATTTTGCTGGATTGTAAAATCGTCACACCCCTACTGTACACACAGTCGGCTTGCCGACTATTACTCCTCATTCAGATCCCTATGCTCGGAATAAGCATGTTCCACTCTTCCGTCTGTTGTGTTTTTTTTTGTTTTTTTGTGACAATTTTGACGATCGCAAGATGTTTTGGCAATGGGGTCGATTAGCAAATTGTGTCACATCATGATTCGTGATCATATCATAAATCATCCCAGACTTAATTGAGCCCAGCCGGATTTTGTGTTTAGCAGCAAAAGTTAACTGCTGTTATTAACTTGACTTCAAGAATGATATACTCAATTATAGTAATTATCAACTAACAATAATAAGAACAATAACAAAAATAACAACAACAACATGAATGATAACTACATTTAAGGCATAGTTATCAAAGCGAACGTTACCTTGTGCCAGACGCTCCATTCTCTTTCCATGCTCTGGAGACACACAGTACCTGTTCACACAACAGTGACATTCAGATGATTATTCTTGCAGGAATAAAGATACATTTTAGACCTTTTTTAGACGATTGTGAGAACAGTTTTAGACCTCAAACATTTACCCATATCACAAACAACGACAGTCGCATACATTTGACGCTATCTAAAATGACCAACATATTAAGGGTGCATTGAAGTTGAGGTGACATTCTATGAAATTGTCAAAAATATGATTTTTTTTGCATATAAAAAAATAAAAACTATTTTAGAAAGGTAGGATATCCCCCAACAATCTGTAATATCCATGTAGGAGGTTAAAATAGCACCGCCGCCCACCACCACTTCCACCGCCAGTGGGGAGAGATAGAGAGACAGAGTTGGAGGAGGCGGGGTGGAAACACACACAGCGTTGGGGGAGACCAGACAAATGGCCAAACGGCCGTTTTCTCGTTATAGTTACACTCAAACACAATTAAATGAAATCCGCCTTTTTATTTACAATTTAATTTTCTGCTATCCACTTTCATTAACGATTCAAAGTTAACCAACAATTGACGTCCAGTGCAGCGAACTGATAAACCCCATTAAAAACAAACAAACGCAAAAGTACCAAGATTTGGGCTGTCCGAAGTGGAGGTAGTTGACGCTGTACAGGTCCATGTCCTCCGTGTGCCAGGCGAAGGTGGTTTTCCACATGCCAAAGTACAGGTAGGGAGTGTTGACGCCTTCGATGGTGATGCCGGCGTCTCGTTCCACTGTGTCCAGCACCGTGTTCAAGTGGCAAATGTTGAACTCCTTGACATCCTGCGCAAGAGATGTGGAAGAACGAATACCGTCAGTTCAACACGTTACTATCGTATAAATCTGAAATGATCATACATTTTTGAATCACGGGTATTAACCGAGAATCAACAAGTTTTAGTACTTTTTAAAGACCTTCTCAGACCATTATGAGAAAGATTTAATACCAAACTCTAGGTAGTGGCATACACAACTTGAAATGTACAGGAGGGGGTAGTGGACACTTGGACTAATGAATGTAATTTTTCACAGCTTGAATAGATTTCAGTTTAGATCTTAAATGAAAATGTTGGTGTTTTTTTAAGACATTTAAGACCTAACCCTGAGACGATTTCAGTACAATGGAAGAGACTACTCACAGGGTCGTACAAGCTTCCGTTGACATCTGCGCCATAAATGGGTGCGTTGAAAGTCACGTTCTTCCAGTACTTCCTCTCCAGCTCTTCAAAGTCCTCGTGGCTGGGACAACAAAACCTACCAAAAAACATGCCGTCGCTCTCAGTAAAATTCACAGTCCCGGGACTGGTCAGCGGGTTAGACTGCTTTTCCAAGCCAGCCCCATAGTGTTGTTGCTGTGGCTTAAATCCCAGCACACGGAGTGAGAACGCTTTCCCTGCGCGGTCATGAATAGACTTCAAAAACAGTATCTGCAATCAAATTATCACAGATAATTAATCATTTTCACACCACAAGATGTGTACAGATATTCAAGATTTGTTGAAAATGTGTTGAATATCAGCAACACGCGTTGTTGAGTAGGACTGCACCTAACGAGTTTAATAGTCGATTAGTTGCTGGTTACTCAAACTATAAGTCGGTTGTATATTTTTCCTTTGAAAAATATGAAGATGACATTAAAAATCGTATTATCACCCTGAAACATTATTAAAGTAAGAAAAAAAACGATTATCAAAATAATTGTTAGTTGCAGCCCTATAATCAATTAGTCGATAATTTGTTGACTAATCATTGCACCTCGATCGTCAAGCCTTCTCGGGGGCGATTTTATTTTCCAATCAGGCCACAGAGAAGCACGCCTGAACTCACTTGTCACTGTTGGCCATCTTGCGGAATTCTTGGACCGTCATAGGTTTCTTCTGGATGTTGTACTGGGTGAAGAGACCAGACTGACCGGTCACCACCTGCTGGATGGGAGCCGGGATGACGAGGTCGTCGATGTCCTCGTACGAGCGCCGCGGAACCCATTCCTTGGGAGGCACGATCTTCGGAGGGCGACAAGACAGTTGGTATATGATTAAGACTAAATAATTGTAAGCCAGACCCATTCACAGTTTTGTGCCTGTGATCACAGCACACACCGCCGCTTCCCCTCAATATACTGCACGTCCCTGCCCACTTTCACACGAACACTGCTTGCGCTGAAAAACGCAGCTTATGAAGGTGGTGCGGCTATTCTGTTTTTTTTTTTCCTACGGCGCGCTAGTATAAAAGGAAAATAAAAGTCGTATTTGCCCGGATCCTATCCAAGATGGCGTGCGGGACACCCACCTAGTTTGTATCGGCGCATAACAAACAGGCGCTGTTGCGCTAGTGTGACGTGATAGCTCCTATGTTGCATGTAAACAGCACTCGGAATGAGAGCCTTGGGTTTCTTTCCAATATTTAAAATGCACCCCGATCCTATCCAAGATGGCGGGCAGGACACCCGCCTAGTTTGTATCTAGGCGTGACACACAGCCACCATCGCTTTAGTGTGACGTGATAGCTTCTATGTTGCATGTAAACAGCGCTCGGAATGACATGATGATGAATGGCAGAAAAGTATCGTTTTCTGAAGTCTGTCGGTGGACCCTAACTGCTTGGAAAAGCGTGACGAAATCTACCATCACCAATGAGTTTTGAAAGGATGGACTTGCACGAGGGTAGCGCGGTTCACCCCAGGACACAGGGTGAAACACAGAAACACAAATCGCCACAGAACTACAGAAGTGGTATGCGACATAGCTTTTCTTTTTTGCCGCCGTCATGACAAGCGACGTTGTTTTCAAGCTCCGTTTGGAGATTGATCAGCCCAGTTCTGTTAAACTAAATATTAATTTCAGTAAATGGCCGCAGATTTTAGGCCGGGCGGCCTAACCATTTTTCCAAATCGTGACAGTTAGGAGAAAACATAAGTGTAGTATCTTGCGTTGGCCTTGTAACATCACGGTACAATCACAAAGAACTAATAGTACCTTAGCCAGACCAGCTCTGTGGGCGCCCTTGGACTCGATGTAGGCTATATAGCGGCTGAAGTTCTGGAACTCTTCCAGGGTTGGGTAGAACGTCTGGATGCCCCTGGTGCTCGGGCCACTGTGCCCAGCATCCATGTTGACGAGCTGGCCTGAAAAAAAAAAAAAAAGAGTGTGCATGAGTTGTGCACACTACTCCATCTGCTGTTCAAATTCCCAATAGACCTTTTTCACAAAAAAAAATCACAGCTACGCAAAAATAAAAGTAAAACGGTACAATGAAATTCTTCATCCGCATTCAACCCCGGGCAGCCTCAGTGCAGCACCCGGCATCCAACTCCAGATTTTGACCCAGTGCCTTGGCCAGGGCACTGACTGGAGATGGTTAACATGTTTTTTTTGTGGTGGAGGAAACCTGAGTGCCCAGAGGAAAACCACTCCGACACGAGGAAAGGAAAACTCCACACAGAAAGGGCCTGGGAGTAGGGCTGCAAAGAAATTAATCCTTGTTATTGTCGGTAGTTTTGTGCCGATATTCCCCCATTCATCAACACAATTTCATATTAATTCATAATTTACAGAAATATGAAACATTAAATGGGCACAATTGATTTAAAAAATAATAAATATGAATAAATCCATGAAAATATTACGGTATAAATTACATGTAACGAGTTAGTGCCAGAGGAAGAAACTTAATCGTTGTATATATGTTGTTGAAGAATAAGCAAATTTTACTATATTGCAAGTTGACAAGATTAAGTTCTCGTAATTGTTGCTCTAAGAATTTAGGGTATTTTTAAAGGAGAAATTATCCAACTGGTTAGTCGATTAATCGTATCAATAATCGGCAACTAATTGACTATTACAATAATCGTTAGTTGCATGATTGCATCTCTACCTGGGAGGCATGGGATTGTTCATGGCCGTTAAAACAGGAGATTCATCAACGGAATCAACAAAATATATTTTGCTAACGTCACAACAATTGTGAAAGAATGCATCACCACCCAGAAAGAGCGGCAAAGGGGACACCTTCTTCTACAAACGACAAATGTACATAATTAGCAAGGTAATTACGCTAACAGTCATGGAAATGCAGATAAGGCCGTCTAAGGGCATAGGAGAAACACTCGCATATTCATGTATTATTGCAATATATTGCAATACACATAAATGCAATGCACATGTTTTACCAATAACATATTTTAAAAAGACATGTTGTGGTAGCAATCAAGTTGCTTTGAGAATGCGAGAGCAAATATATTAAAAATGTAAACATTTCCAAATACAATTATCAGAGCTAAGCGTTGGTTTGAAAAAAATACTGTACTAAATTTGCACTCAATAGGCCGACATTTATGAGTACTCTGTATGCTCTGAAAGATTATTAAAAAGAAATATGCTCAACCATTTGAAAGAACAGTAACATAATAACACGACATGTTTTTAGAAATATTGTCCTCTCAATCGAATTTCTCCCAGACCTCTCTTACTTAAACATTAGGGGGGTAGAATAACATTCTATTTTTAATGTGACATATTAACAGTAATAACTATAATGGCAAATGTTTAGCCTTGCTGTGTTTAAAACGCAAGATTTGTGTTCTTTCTATAGAATACAGCATTGTTTGTGTATATGCCTTTGCTAACGTAAAATTAAACCAGCAAAGACCCTCAAAAAAAGGCGATTACTCGAAGCACCAAAAAAATAGTAATGCACGATAATGAAAATTTCAACCGATACCGATAACCGATAATTTCCTGCTCCTCAGGGCCGATACCGATAACCGATAACTAATAAATAAATAAATTTTCATATTTAAGGCAATATATCATTTCATTTGATCTATCTATAACAATAGTGAAGTAAATAAAAAACTTTGTGACACTGTTAGACTTAGCATGCTGACAGGGCCAACATCGGACGTCCATATGTCTGTTGTGAAACAGACATATGCACTTTTTTAAATTATCTGACATTTTATCAGGAAAATATGATTATCGGGCCGATCGAAAATAAGCCCAAATCGATATTATCGGGTAGCGATAATTATCGTGCATCTCTTCCAAAAAATATCCGATTTGAGTACTCGAATACTAATCGTTTCAGCCCTACTTGTATTGTAGTAAATCATGAAGTTAAATAATAAGTTAAATAATAAAATAACGTTATACGATTACCTTTGGAATATAAAAAAAAAAAATCTGCCTTTTTTCGACCATAAACCCCACGCATGACCATGTAATTAAATAATGTCTTTTCGGGGGCGCGTGGTGGCAGAGCAGGTAGAGAACGCGTCGCCCATACCATAGGTCGAGCAGTGCTGGAGGTTCAAATCCCCTCTCCGGCTTATTTTCCTGCAATGTCTCCCCCCCCGACTCCTCATCCCAGTTTCCGATTTAATCCTGTCACTATCTCTCTCGATAACTAAAAAAAACATGCCGAAAAAAATAATAATATTTTTTCGGCATGTTATCCACCCGATCCGCGGTTATAGTCGCAATCCACGCATCTCTACTGTGCAGCTCCCTCTGTGTAAAAAAATGTATGTACATACAGCACCGCAAACATTGATAAATGAATAACATTGGAAAATGTTAATTTGAGAATTTTGTGAAGACTTGAATGACACACACACACAAAATGATTCAACATAACATTCAACAACATCCATATGGGTGTGTAGCCTCCCTGGAGTAAGTTTGTGTTAGCAGCAGCTAGAGATCCCCTGGCAACATAACCTAAGATCCTTGGAGATCAGAAGTGGAGACACTTGTTGTGGATTTGTACCAGGTAGCCAAATAGACATATGGAAAAAAATACTAGGGCTGCAACTATCCAACATTCTAGTAATCGATTACTCTGAGAAGATGTTTTGATTCGATTATTCAGAAAAAAATAGCTCTTTAGAGTTTTAGGTGAGGTTAGGGTGAAAAGACAAAACTTTTAGTTTTTAGTTTTAACTTTTTTTACTTTTTTTGTATCCTGTGGGAACCCTGTTAAAATGGCATTTTAAAAATGCCATATAACATAAGACTAATTGGGGATTTCTATTTGTTCCCTTGGCCCTCCCATTATTCCCTCTTACATACTATTGTTTAATTTTATTTTGTTTGCTGTCTGTGTCCCTTCTTGTGTTGTCTGTGTCGATAAAGTAAATATATATATATTTTTCTATTTTTCTTTTTGATTTATCAAGAAAACAATCCAATCGACAAGTCGGCTAATCGTTTCAATAATCGTCAATGTTGCGTCGCTACGGTAACGTAATGCGCAATTTGTTTTATTATACATTCCAGGAGGGCTGTACGATTTTGCGCAAAAAATAAAAACTCCATTTGCCTCTTTGACATCTCAATTTGATGCATTTCAGATTTCTTGAGGGGGGAAAGGGCCAACATATATTGAAACTAGAAGTTTCATATTTTAAACTTTGCAAATGGTGTCAATTTTTGGAGTTAATTAGAGGCACCTCACCTTTTGGCTTAGGATTAACACGTTTATCAATAACCTACATTTTATTCACCCGTATAACTTGGAAACAGACCAGTAAAATGATTATCAGTGTCTCTAAACAAAATAATCCGATTTCGATTTCAATTCGATTTTTTGCACAGCCCTACATTCCAGAAAAAAGACATTCTTTATTCGTAAAAACACAACGTGGAGTTCAGTCCTGATCCGTAGCGATAAGAAATAGGGACGCTTTAAAGTCGGACCCAGGAGATAGACGCAGCCCGTACTGTCGTGTTCGTTTCCAAGTCGTGATGCGCGAGTTCGTTTAATTCAAAACAATTCGTTGCTTGTGAATCACTTCAAATACCAAATCCGATACTGTCCGGCAGACAAGAATATACTTGATTACATTTCCAGGAGTGGGTTTGGCGCATTGGGGCACAAAAACAAGAATAGAAATACCGCAATAGAGATAAAAACACACATTGCAGCGATAACGTTAACACATCAAGGCAATAATAATTACCAAGCCACACAATACAAAGTTGGCATACCAATTTTCTTAAACTGCGAGCTAATCTAATAGTTTTACAACCCTGCTGCCCGCTAGCCATACGTTTGCATAGCAATGTGCGATGCGTGGACGACGCATTGGTTCTGGCTCGCCATGCTAGCTGCCCGCTGCATTCGGTTCACGTTAAATCTTCAGCGCGAGCCGTTCGCGAGCGACACATCGACGTAGCCAACTCGCTCCAGGAAATAATCGGCGGCGAAACGCACGGACAAGCGCGATGCATTTCAATGACACTTTTCTAAAAACGGCACACAGTCGGTTAACGCGCACATGTCAGAAACACCGCCATTGCACGATCGCATTAAAAACCGCCATTTGTGATGACAGCAACTGTGACCCGTTTAAAACTCGCATGGCCAGTTCATTTTTGGGCAAGCATGCTAGGCCAGGGCCAGGCTGGACGTTTCATTATAACGGCGACGAATGGACGGAAGGGTAGGGTCCCACAAACATGTCCGAGGGTTAGCGATCACAGCCATCCGCGCTGACACCACCAGACCGGGTGGGTGATGGTGGTGACGGTGAATCGGCCCACAACAAACTAAAACACCCCTCGACAGGCTAGGGAGGTAGGGGAAAAAACAAAACGTGCACCCGCTGATTGGTTCCACCACGATGAACTTCAAGACCTTACAGGAAACACCAAGATGACAGCGGTGACCCAGCAACAAAATGTGAAATAAAACCAACATGATCGTTGCGATCCCATGGAGGCTTTGCCCATGTCGCCCATGTCGGCGACAGACAACCCTCCTCCCCTCCGCCCCAACACCTCGATCCCCAACGTACAGTTTGCGTTGGAGCGTTTCGCTGCTACGGCCACTTCATCGCACTAAACTGCCGGCAGTTGTCACCCACATCGCGAATAGGCGATCGAGACTCACCTGTACCCCGCGGCCAAGCGATTCGTACCGGAGAAAGAAGTGAATTATTCCGGCGTTATGGGAGACAAAATCCTACAGCCATAAGCGGAGGCGATCAACACGGACTGGTTATGCGTTTGGCGTACCATTAACCATCCGATTAGGCGGATCCGAGTTCCTGCGTTCACATCCATTGGTCTAGTCGGGGGCACGTGATTTTTGCGCCGTCATGAAGCTGACAGCTGGACCAATAAGATGTCTGCATGTACTTGGAACGTCCGACTCGGAAGACTCTCTGAGCGGGACTGCGCATGCGCGTGTCTTCAGCACTTCTGTTTACCACCGCGCGCCGCGTGGGTCAATTCGTTATTACCTCCGCCAGGGAGGTGTGTCCTAAGTTGCGGTGTTGGCATGTACTATTTTTATTGTACCACCGCTAAAGATTAGTTTGAATGTTGACAGAATAACATGGAAAGGCTTTGCACGGTTTTGGGTGGTATTTCTTTTAGAGTTTCGGCATGCATATCGACCAGTCGACACGGCGTGCCCCGTGTGTGGCCATTTTTAAATGGTCGCCACTCGCCATCCCATGGAACAAATATTATTTTATCTACAGAGGAAAAATAGTTGGCACAGAGACACAAATTTTGCAAAGGCAAGATTGATAAAAAAAAAAAATAGTGATTTGTAAAACACAAATTGTAGCAGGTGAAGAGGTTTAAGTGAGGAAGTCTCGGTGTCTTATTCACGAGTGAGGGGAAGACGGAGAAGGAGATCAGCTGGCGTCTCCATTAGAGATAAGGTGAGAAGTTCAGTCATGCGGGAGAGACTCGGAGTAGAGCTGCTGCTCCTTTGCCTGGAAAGGAGTCATCTTAGGTGGTTCGGGCATCTGGGATGCCCCTCGAGGGTCTCCCTAAGGAGGTCCTCGATGCATGTCCCACTGGGAGGAGACCCCGGGGCAGACCAAGGCACAGGTGGCGGGATTACATCAACTCCCTGGCCTGGGAGCGTCTCGGGGTCCCCCAGGAGAAGTCTGGAGCTCTCAGGTGGAGCTGTTGCCCCCACGACCAGACTACAGATAAGCGGTTGAAGATGGATGGATAGATGGAAATTGTAGCAAACACCAGTATGGGTGAGTGATACTTGCATAACATTGCCTGTTTAAAAGTGTTCTATTATTGATTTATCGATGGTAATATGTTATCAATTACCAGCAGCCTAGCTACGTCCACTGTATTTGCCCCTATATAATGGACGTACTTCACCATACGGGATATGGTGAATATGAATAAATGTATAATTTACGCATCATATTTTAAATGATTTAAAAATGCCCTCACAAGGTGGTGTAACAAAAGCAAGTTAGAAAAAAGACAAAAGAACTAATCATGTCTCAACCAGAAGGCTCATTGTGATGTCTGCTGTCCGCTGTCTGCTAAGACACGGAGGAATTCAGTGTTCCCTCTCTTTCTACTTTACTGCTTGATGAATAAAGAGCTGTATGCTAGAGGCTGTGTTCCTCATTACACACATACCTCTAAAGAGGACTTTTAATATCTCAGGACAGTTCTAGACTCCCGAATGAGCTTCTCCCTTCTAACTCAGAGTACAGAGTGTACTCTGAGTTAGTGTACTCAGCGATTATCTACTCAGCTATTCTGCTATTCTGACAGTCAGCAGGTTTTAGCCATGATTGACAAGTATCCTGGAATTCCACAGTCCTGCTTGGTATGGACACTTACAATGTAGATTGTCAAACAAGCTGACTAGAATTGTTAGCCAGTAACATCATCGGCAAACCTCAGAAGCACCTTTTTTTACTTACTTATCCCCATTACGCCGGCTGGCTCATAGGGCAGCAACAAAGCTTCTCCACTTGCATCTGTCTTTGGCCATCTTCTCTATAGTTCCCCAGCTCTGGTGTTGTTGCTGGAGCTCCATCTCTATTGTCCTACGCCAAGTCATTTTAGGCCTCCCTTTCTTTCGCTTGCCTTCTGGGGTCCAGTGTAATGCCACTTTTGGCATGGCGTTGGGAGTCCATTCTGATAATATGACCTATCCATGTCCACCTATGTTTATTGATTCTAGCCAGCATGGATGTCGTTTTCAGTTGTTTTCCAGCATTCTGCACCATACAGTCGTGTTAAAATTATGCAGCTTTGGTAGATACAATAGCCCATGAGTCTACTGAGACCCAGCCCCAGAGACGCTGAGGAAAAAAGCACTGAGAATCTCAGTCGACGAGCTCCATCCTCTCTCAAGTCAGTTTGTGTTTTTGAACTCTGGAAGGCGCTACAGAGTTCCTCTAGCGACCGACAATATACACAATAAATCTTTTGTTCCGAGAGCAATCTCCGGTCTCAACATGACAGACTGACCGTACTCATGATGATGATGATTATGTTACCGAAACATATTTTCTTTCATAATTTTCAGTGTTAAATGTAATTGAAGATGACACTGCAGAGAAAACAAGCATGTGTAGATTGCAAACATATTTAATGTTATGCCAGTGAAGGCACAGTCATACATTGAAATCAACCCTTTAGAATCCTGTA
>OMKY01256567.1:8453-20111 GCA_900302395.1 Bregmaceros cantori
GAGAGAGGGAGACATAGAGAGAGAAAGAAGAGGAAACAGAGAGAGAGAGAGACAGAGAGAGAGCGGCTGAGAGAAATAGAGAGGAGACGCAAGAGAGAAACAAAGAGAGAGAGAGAGAGAGAGAGGGTGAGGGAGAGAAGGAGCAAGATGAATAAGAGAGAGAGAGAGAGACTAAGAGAAATAGAGAGGAGGAGCAAGAGAGAAACGGAGAGAAAGAGAGAGGGGGAAGAGAGAGACAGAGAGAGAGAGGGTGAGAGAGAGAAGGAGCAAGAGGAAACACAGAGAGAGAGTGACTGAGAGAAATAGAGAGGAGAAGCAAGAGAGAAAAAAAGAGGGAGAGAGAGAGAGAGAGAGAGAGAGAGAGGAAAAGAGAGAGAGAGAGAGAGGAAAAGAGAGAGAGAGAGAGAGGAAGAGAGAGAGAGAGGAAGATTGAGAGAGAGAGAGAGAGAGAGAGAGAGAGGAAGAGGGAGTGTTAAACCATGAGATGTATGCGGTATGTGTGGGTTTATAATTTGTATCTACCTAGGCATACACATGCACAGTGTCATGCGCATATCTGCACAGCAGCTCACTGCTGGGACCCGTCAACCGAGCTCTAACAATAATAATAATCTGTCCTTAACATTGTGCAGCACTGCATAAAACATTGGAGCGCCCGCCCCCGTAAGCATTCCATAACACTCACTACCATATAAATGGGGCAGTGCGCCCCTGTCCTTTTTTTTCACAGACATGTGGCTGGTAGGGTTGTGCAAAAAGAACATCGATTTGAAATCAAAATCGAATTATTTGTTATACAATTTTTTAAAATGCGCCTCTTTGAGGATAATTGTGATACATTAGTTATGTAGTAATGTAGAGCGCCAGTCAGTGTCCCACCGATATATCGGTCACCGATATACAGGGTGGATTGTTCTAATGTGGGCCTTTTTTTCAACTTGCCTAATGTGCAACGGTGCAACGGTGCTATCTATTCTTTATCGGGCCAAAAAAGTCATATTGGCCGTCACTAATCTATACTTCACAGAGAAATAGTTTATGCAAAAACTTGCAAAAAGCCACTCATATTAATAAACTATTTAGCACTTGCAGATTAGTGGAGTTGCAACAGGCTTGTTTGTGTTCTGTCCCCCATCAATACATCAGTCCCCATTGCTGCAGCAGCCCATGCATTATAGATACACCTATTACCACGCGTTGAGCACAAAGCTAGAAGCAGGAGGCAAAACGAAGCCAGGCCGCCCTTATTAGCAGCCTACAATGCACTTGATTAACTCTCTGAGGTCCGGGCTAATCAGTTAGTTTCCGACCTTTCTGGTAATTAAACTACGGCTCAAACGAGCATGACCATTAGCATGTACTGTACAAGGCCCCCATGAGTGTATTGTAGTTGGTGTATAATTAGAAGTTTGCAATTCCTACAATTGTCTGATTACAGGTTTATGTGTTCTGTTAGTTCTGTTAACAAGATAGGGTGGATTGTCCTAAAGTGGGCCACTGCCTAATGTGGGAAACCTAGGCTCCAGTGACTATGGCTCCTGAATGTCAGTAAAACAATGGTAAAAGCAAACTATGGTAATGTGTCTAACATCAAGTTCAACTGTTCAACACTACGTTCCACTGTCCCACCTCAGGGAACTAACTAACCCACATAAGGAAGCTGCAAAAAAGGGCCCACATTAGGGCAATCCACCCTATTTGGACGACTTTTTACTTTGGCAGATTGGATTTCGTAGTGACTAATTGTTAGCCACTAGGGATGTAAACATTTTGTTGATGCATTACAGGTGGCTGGAGCTTAGTTGGTAGAGCTGTAGCTACCTGGAGAGTAGGTAGAGCTCCTCACCATTTTTGTGTTTGCTTGCTCTTTCAATTGCCATTGTTATTGTCACTGTTTTTCTAGGTTTTGTATGAATGCTTTTATTGTGCTCACCGTTTTTACCTGCCCAGTGACTATAGATGACAATTAGCCTTTGGCTAACACTGGCTCATTTACATGCTTTTGTCGTGTTGATCATTGTGTGTTGTCCCTGCTGAAACAAATGAATAAATAAAAACTAGAATCACTAGAGATTACAAACCTGTGCCGTAGTGGTACAAAAAATAGTACTTTTAGTGCTAGCAGTATGTGTGGCAACCCATTATCAATGCAAGTGCTCATAGAGTAGTGCGATTGCAAGTGACGCCACTGGCAAACATGCCAACTACATTTCTCAGCGACCAGACCAGAAGTCTGGTCACGTGACCGCGGTAAGCGCCCAGCAATCTATCAGTAAATTGGAGATTAAGTATGATTATGTTACTATAGGCTACAGAAATGCAAACATTTTAGCATTAAAATGATTGCTGCTGATACAATTTATTCCAAGACCATGTCAAAGTTCTGTGAAAGGTTGTAAGAATTTCATTTTATTTGAAATTGTATTTCAAATAGCGATACTGAAACATTCTGAAATGAAAAGAACACATTTTGAATTATGAAAACAAAAATCTTCAGAAAATACAGCATGGACGAAAGCCAAGTATACCCACGCCCGCGGATGCGCGGAACGTGGCCACATAGCCTTAACTTACTTGGCCAGTCCACTACCCACCATGTCTCCCAGCGGTGCGGATGTGTCACTGTTGAAGGATAGTGTCAGGGAGAGGTAATGAGGTTGAGCGCGACCAGGCGGAAGGCAGGACACAACAACATCAATTAGCCCGCAATTAGCCAACTGTTTACCCGATCAACACGGCAACGTTTCCAGGAAGTCCAGGCTCATCGAGACCCTCTGGGCCAAACACATGCGCTCTCACCCACACACCCCGACGTTCATATATGTACATGCACGTGCTTAGACACATGCACTTGCTCACGTGCTCACAGAATTGCGGCCCCACACACACACATGTATGCGGGCACACATAGTCATCAAGAGAGGTCAGATTCTGCAGATATGCACACACTTATTGCCACACACTGTCACACACACATGGGAACACTTCTAGGGTAGTGCCTAAGTCTTCTATTTCCAGTTTAAAATAATATTATTTTTCATAGTTAAATGGATGGTTGAATGGATACATTGGACAACAGTGGAGTAACACTCGTTTCATTCCAAATCATTCCAAAACCACATCATGCAATGGATGACACATCTAAACCAGCTCACAGAACACAATAATAAAAGCAGATCTCTAAAACTATATAGCCATATAAAACTCTCCCAAAGCAAACACAACACAACTCAGCTTCAAGGAATTCAAGGTCTATCAAGGTTTCAAGGTTTATTTATTTTTACAATTAATAATACAATGTAAAAGACAGTTCACAATTACAAGATATGATTGGGGTACCTCTGAGTGAAGACAATTGACAGTAGACCATAGTGAACACAATAGTGAACACTATCTAAAAGTTCAACCTAATCCTAGCTACATGTGTACATATATTGTTTGGCATAAGATTGAGTGTTGAGATGTTCAATCAGAGAATCCACCTGTATCTTACTAATTTTGCGGATGAAATCACTGTCCTAGAATAACATGTCTGTTTGCTTACTGTGTCTCTGATTGTGTCACCGGGCAATTGGCATCACTTTAAGTTTCTCGGAGCCTCCCATCATAGTGGTGGTGTCTTTGCCCCGTGGCATGGTTGAGTTATTTGTTGGCAGTGTCCGAAAGTCATCAAGCTGTCAACTGGTATTCCACAAGGCCGCAGTCGGGTCTTGTTGAAGAAGTGTCAAACAGTAGAGGCAAGCGTGGTTGAAATATCACTTAGTATGGTTGGTCGATCCGAGCTGGGTTCAGCAACGTGATGAAGCACGTTGATGAAGATTAATGGAAGGTAAAAGAGGCAGCCGCAGACAACGCAAATTATATTGCAATAACAACTACAAATAGAACCGCCGACCGCAAACAGAACAACACTTGAGAAGAATGACCCATATTGGTGCCCATTCTGCTACCAACTGTAGACAGTAATATATGATACCTTGAGCAGATCTTTAGGAAAGTCCTGGCCATCGTTGAGTCCTTCCAAGTTCCCAACAAACTGGGAGCAGGACATCCTCTTGCCCACATTCTGCAGGAAACACATGAATGACAATAAGTCTCACCATTAGCAGAGCAGCATTAATACCGTAGTTTCCAGATTACAACTGTTTTTCTTTTCAGGCCTGCAGGTTACATACCATGGTCAAGTTATTCAGGGATTCCTATCAAAATTCAATTATAAAAATAATTATAAAAAATATGTGCATTAGGATGGCTGTAGCTCAGTTGGTAGAGCAGCCGTTCCAATGGCCGGAGGGCTGAAGAACCTTGGTGGTTCAAATTTCAGCTCCCACAGTCTCCATGTCAAAATGTCGTTGGACAAGATACTGAACCCCAAATTGCTACCAACGGGTCGTGAAGAGCACTTTGCGTGGCAGCTACCACTGCGACCATGTCTATATATATCTGGCACCCCTTGAACCTGGTCCCAGTATGGGAATCAGGAGAGGCACTGAGAAAATTAATCTCTTAACTTCATAACTTTAAAGGCTAGCGCACTGCATCCAGCTGTGTCTGGGCACATCCTCACAGATACCAAGACGCTCCTCAGTGTAATATTCCTCTGATGTTTTGAGTCTGTGGTTCTTTTTGAGTGAGCAGCACAGTATAAATTCAATCAATTATTAATTATGTTCTCTTCTGCTCTCTCTCATCTCGCTTATTTTCTACCACGTTTCTCACACAGGTTATCCACTTATTCAATCCCTTTCATCGAGTGTAGATGCACTTGAGTAAGACATATGTATTGTATACACTGTGTCCCTAATGAAGCTCATTGAGCAACCATACCACTTAATGGCAAAGAGTTACCGAGCATGATGTGAATACATGAAGAGTTCTACTGTCTTTAAAAGGCCTTAAAGGGAGAAAAGCCTAAAAAGTTATAAACATAATTTTCCCCAAAAAGTAGAGCCTATGCTTTATATTATAATATATTATGTTGTGTGTTATATTATGTATTATGTTTTGTTTTTTAAATGTTTTTTCCAGCCCAATCAGGCTGTTTTTACCAAGCTTTATTTATTAGGGAAGCGGAAAAAGGTGAAGACGGGGGAAGACATGCGGGAAATACCTCAGTGGCGAGACTCGAACCACCGACTCACCGTGCCATTGAGGCATATGCGTGCTTTCCAGCGCTCTGCCTTACCAACTCAGCTACTGGGCAGCACATAGTATTATGTTTTGATATAACTTGTGAAAATGTTTGCCACTGAATGATTTAATATGTTGCTTAGTTATTTTATGTGCCATAATGTTTCGGCAGGTATGAGTGAAAAAGAAAAAAACATTGAGGGGTTATTTCTGCCCATTTGCGATGGTAATTTTGTGGTCATGAGCCATTTATATATCATAGTTTAATTTGTTTCATAAAATATCATAAATATACCAACTTTCAACCACCAGTACCAACAGGTGAGACACACTGGTATTGAACATTTTGAATATGGTTATAAGCTGCACAGATGTCGAAGTAACCCACCAATGTGGGTTTGTATGGAATCAACCATGTAACAACAGTTCTGTTATGGTGCATTTTTTAACCTAGCAGCATACAGCAGTATGTATGACCGAACAATGATCATTGAGTGGTGGATTAGGTTCACCATCAATGTTACAAAGACACTGGCTCAGTTGGTGGTCTCAAAAGGATTTCATTCCTTGCACTTTAGCATTTCGAATAATCTATTTGCGTTCATAGTGCTGTTGTAGTTCAAAAGTAGCAAAAATGAAGTGGGCCACAAGTACACGGACAGTGCACTTTGTGTGAAAAGTGAAAATATGAAGAGTGGGATGATGGACAATTTGCGCACTAGTTGGACACCATTTTGATTACGTAGTGGAAGGGAACGGACCGCACCTGCAAAATGTTCAAAACAGAGAATGGCCGCCGAAGACGTGGCGGTCGGTGCAGGCACTGTTGTGGTAGCCTGACAAGCCAGAACCAACTAATCGTCCACGCATCGCACGCAGCTAGACGTTGCATTGGGATTGGGCAAATCAGACAGCCGTCGCCCGTATACAGGCGGACCAAACTGAATATTTGAATCGAGACGTGGGCAGAGTTTGGTATGGGCGATGCGAGACGTGGGCGGAGTTGGTATGGGCGACGCGAGACGTGGGTGGAGTTTGGTTGTCACTCCTCCATGCCGTTTGTCCCACCTAATGAGCTGTGATTGGATAACACGATTTGATTGGCAGTTTTTTTGACACATTTTTCGACCCTGGTTTTACGAGACCCAATGCCCTCTCTGACCTCCCCGGTTCACTAGTGAAACAGGTAAAAACAACAAAACACAACATTAAATGAATTAATGAATTAAAACATACATACAAAGATTGTCCAGTGCCATTGTGCAAAACACTGCAATACGAATCACAATTGATTAGTCAATTAGTGTGCATAGTACAAAGTGCACAAAGTGCAGTGCACTTCGAGAAGTGAAGCACATTTTGGAGCACAGCTATTGGCTTCAAGATTAGCTTCAGCAATCCTGGCATTGACTCAGTCAGTGGCTTAGGGGGATGACAAGGTAAGGTGAAGTAGCGTGTGGCATCTAAACTATGATCTTCAATTGGAATGGTGGTTTTAATGTAATATTTTTCCCTGCAGGGGACCAATATAATATTTTCATGTAATAATCAATGCTGACGCCAAAGCCACCGCAGGCAGTGGGAACATTTGTCGGCAGTGATTTGCATGTCAGCTTCAGACCCAGCCTTCACACTGACACACACAAATTCACTCATTCTCTCTCTCTCTCTCTCTCTCTCTCTCTCTCTCTCTCTCAAGCACACAGACACATTACTCACGTGGCCATGGAGATCAGTATTGAGGAGCATGAGAGCACAGGTTAGAGTGTGGACAGCGTCTGGAATACAGAACATGGAAGACATTATTATGGGGAAGTACTGAACAAAACTAGGTGGCAAGGCTGGGTGATATATCAATATTTATGAATTCTCTGAAAGTGAGAAATATTTTTCGCATAGCGCATAGCGAGTACATCGAAAAGTTGCGATAACACGCAGAGTCGGCGGCTCTGACAGCTGACTGTAGAATTATCTGAGCCCACACCGATTATTCCAAACTTGCAATGAAAATACTATACATCGCATTGGAAGACAACAAAAAGACACCTCAAAATAATGTAAAACTTCTTCAAACCGATCACTTCGTCAGTGTACTAAGAGTAGGACTACTGCTGCGGTCAAGCTAGGTTATCATGCTAACAACAACATCGCGTCACACTCAGAAACAAATCGTTCAAACTCAATTGCAAGTGTTTTGGTGAACGAACCATAATGAATGGCTGCGGGTAAAATGTGTTCGTTTCCTAAATCACATTAATAATGTGCCAATATCAATAGCTTTCAGAGAAAATTAGATAGATAATGGCTGGATATTCAATTGATTCAAATTACTTGAATCATAGGATTTCGTTAAAATTAATTCATTTTCCATCAACACAGGAGTGAATCACTTCATAATATTAAAATACAAAATATGGTTTAAAAAATCAAATATTAACATTAGCAATAATACAGCAACAACTCTGTTTTAGTGTTTATCGATGTATTACCTAAGTGATGTTGGAATAACTATTGATCAGACTTTACAATTAAAATCAGGCAATATATTACTTCCTTTGTTTGATAATGTTAAAAATGTGCATGTGTGTGCATATGCACAAACAAATGCACACACACATTTCTAAAACTCTGCAGTTCAATAAAAGAACTCATTTTTTTAGTTTTTAGTGCAGTAGCAAAGTGCTTGTACACCAGTTTTAACATTATCAAACGAAGGAAGTGGCGGATGCTGGTCTTTCAAGGAGGGGAAGACCAACTTGTTCTGTGACCCTGTCGTACCAGCTTGGTGTCTTTTCCAAGGACTTGACCAGTGTCTGCTGTATGACCAACTGATCTGCTGATCGGCCTTGGCCCATATATGTATATATATATATATATATATGTATGTATATATATATAACACATATCAAGATATTTTTTTTGCCAATATCGCCCAGCCTCTACGCCTATGCAGTCTTCCCAAAAAGTGTTGCAAGTCTATCCACCCAGTCAGAAGTTATGGATGCCATGCAACCAAATGGGATGAGGTGCAGCAGTGTCAAATGATGAAGAAATGGTGTCCAGAGTCACTTGACGCTGAAATGTGCGGTTGTCAGAGGCAAGAACAAGTAGCCTGTGAAACGCGTGACATGGAAATTTTGAAGTTGAGCGTCAAAGGGGAAGGGGGCGGTGCGGTGTGTCAATTGAAATGACGTTACCACCTGAATGCATGTCAAGTATAAACCAATTCACACCGGAAGACCACCCGACTCAAATAGTCTCTTTACCTTGTTGTATGGGTTGTACGTTTTTGAACTATCTGTATATGTGTGTACGTTGCTTGTGTATGCTAATAGTAAATAAAACTGATTCTGAAATGTAATGTTGCATTTTAGTTATATTCTTCTCCCACAAATGAGGGGACTGGTACCAACACATCGTCCACGCATCAAACATCGCTAGATGTTTTGCATTGGGTCTTGGAAAATCAGGGTTGGAAAACGTGTCAGTGAAATCATGTTATCCAGTCACATCGCAGTAGGTGGTACAAGCCGCGTGGCGGTGTGACAACCAAACTCTGCCCACGTCCCGTGTAGGCCATACAAACTCCGCCCACGTATTGCGTAGCCCGTACAAACTCCCCGCAGGTCCACGCTGATTGGCCAATTCAATCCGTACCGACGGCTTGCCTGATTTTCCCAGACCCAATGTAAACGTCTCACAATGTGCGATGCGTGGACGATGCCTTGGTTCTGGCTCACCAGGCTAGTGAACTGGTATGGGCCCAACATCCTTAGCACTATACAGTGTGATTGGTTTGATGTGATGTGACACTTGACGGTCATGAAGCAGGGGCTGAGAACTCTGCCGACCTTCCGAAGAGAGCAGCTGGGGGTTACAGGCCAGGTAGCGTCTGGAGAAGTGAGTGAGCACCCTCTCTCTCTCCTGGGTCTCCCCAACCAGGGCAAAGTGTTTGAGGAACACCCTGGAAGATATGAAATACCATATTAAATACAAATACCCATAAATATGAATAACAGTTTCCGCACTACAAGGCACTAGAGATGCACGGATTGCGGCTACACCCACGGATCGGGCAGTTTGCGGTTGAAGAACTAGAAAAATTTGAATATCATACGTAGTATACACATTATATTTAGTACAACTTCAATTTACTACAACACAAGTTGGGGTTGTATGATGGCAGCAAAGTCAGGGCAGGACTAAAATCTATCGGTGGATGGCGGGAGGGAGCAGTTTTGAAAACTGGGAGAAAAAACAATTATGCAAATGGCGGATAGATATTTTTAGCAGCGATTGCGGATGAAAAAATGTGACATCTGCACATCTCTATAAGGTACAGGTGACAATAAGACACACTGTCAATAAATTGGCTATTTTTAATTTGTATTCATATCTAAATGAAGGGGAAGTGAGAGAGAGAAAAAAAAGAGAATAGACCACTGAACATACCAGAATTCTAACATTGCATTCGGTGTGAGAATTATATATCACATTTTGAGGAGCTTTAAATGTCACAATATGTCCAAAAAACATTGTATCATACACTATAGTATCAGCTAATGTAATTAATTTTGTAGGCTGACAACTCGACTAGTATGGTACAGTGGCAGAGTAACAACGAGTAAGTGCTATTTCATAATCGCTTTGGGGTCAGTGAAGACAACCAGAATTAATCCATATGTAAGGAGCACTGGACTATAAGGCTCACTATTTTGTTTTTTGAGAAAATGAAAGACGTTTAGGTGAGGGCTGGCACTGTGATGGACTCTCTTAGACCGTTGCATCCAGCCTTCCTCTATTATGTCTGTGAATAAATCAAACGTGCATGTATGTCAATTTACGTTGCGTCATAGTATAACAATTGATGCAGTGTTTAATAATAGGTAAGGGCTGCGGCGACGCGTGGGAAACATATATGCCTCGCCAGGATATTTTCTAAAATTATTATCAGTTTCCCTCAGCTCTCTCGTAGATACACAGACACTGGCCAATGAATCCACTATCCATGAAACACAGGTGGAATATAACGACGGTGTTATGTCGCCACCATGTGGTTCGCCTATGCTAATAGAGGAAGCTGTAGGCTCGGTGCCGTAGGTACACGCCAGGGACAGATACATTCTAGCCTGGGCTCTTACCAGTGTACGGTAAGTTCACTTGCTACATGAACTAGTTCAGTCCTTGTAAAATACATTTGTTCATTCATCATTAATAGGTGATAATTTTGAACTATGCACAGGTGGTTTCCCAAAATTAACTTTTTAGTTATTTTTTCATTCTTTTTAAATGTTGCTGTCAGCTATAATTTGTCAACATTATTGATGGTATACAAGCAGAACAAAATACAATATTTAACTCTTTTAATGTTGTGTTAGATCCATAGACTGTATAGTTAGATCAGGGGCTGGATTCTCAGAGGTGGATAGAAACGTTGCAGTTTGGAATGTTTTTTTTTTTTTTTTTTTGCTGTTTGCAAGCTTGTGTGTGTGCTTCGTGTGTGTGTGTGTGTGTATGTGTGTGTATGCCTGCATGTGTGTGTGTGTGTTCATCCTGCAGTAACCAGTATCATTAAAGTTTACTCTACGAACACTTGCATTGATAATGGGTTGCCACACATACTGCTAGCACCAACAGTACAATGTTTTTGTACCACTACGGCGCAGGTTTGCAATCTCCGAGTGCTTCTAGTTGCAATTATTACTCTAACCCCAACTTTGATGTTGATTTTGTATTGTTTGGAACTTTGGAGTGTAACATCATACGCACCGTAGTGCCATGTCCACTGACAGGCCCTGGAAGTCAAAGAAGCTCACATACTCCGAAGCAACGGTCTGGCTGAACTCATTGCTGTAAAAGAGGGGAACAAGCTTAATTCAACATTAGCAGAATTTATTACATTATTGACCTTCGGTAGTGATATTAGGCCACAGAGATAGGTGTTTTCTCACAGAGCAAATGTAAATATGAAGTGCTGTCACACATCAAAAATGAATAAATTGGGTCCGCGTTGGCCGAGTGGTTATGGACACCGCACCTAACGCGGCCCCATTGATGTTAGTGGCGCTGTGTCTACCGCAGTGTCCGCAGTGTCACGAGTTCGAATAAGCTCGTCGACTTGTCTGCAATATCTACCCCCAATCTCTTCAATCCAGTTTCCGACTAATCCTATCCAATAAAAGATGCAAAAACGGCACTGATGGCGGAAAAAATAACTTACAAAAAATGAATAAATAGAGGCTATAGGAATTTAATCTACTGAAATATTTCGAAAAAGTATAACAGGAACACAATATCTTTAAAGCCATGATTTAAACAAAGCTATGTCTATTATACACAGTGTGTCTATTATAAGTATTAAACAAACAAAATATCTACTGCAACAGAACTTTGCATAGCATTACCCTGTGAATGTGTTTTCTGAATATATTATGCACCAAGTTCCACCAACCCAAATGAGACAATGAAGAGCATATAGGAAGAACTCATGAGAGTATTGATTGGGGACAGGTGGAATACAAAATATAT